>CM068986.1:34162490-34412490 GCA_035357415.1 Ophraella communa
ACATTTTTATAATACACCGCTCAACAATTGAAGTGGATATTACAAAAATATGTAATTTTCTTTGTCATTGGTTAATAATAAATCAAAATTCGATAAAATAAGTTAATCTTTATTCTTTCACGTTACAATATACCCAAAAAAATAAAATAAAAGAATTTTTCATGAGAAAAAAACATTTACAATAAAACAGAAATAATTTAAAAATGTTAAATCATTTACTGAGCAGGTCATAAAGCGGTGTGGGTCCACCCCTAGCTTACATTAGTGCTGTCACTCTATTTGGCATGGTCCTTATTAAATTATTAATTGCTGAGGTATGTTTTCCCATATTCTCTGCAAGGCATTGGCGAGCTGTTCTAGGGTTATGTGTGAAATGCAATGCTATCATCTACAATTCTCGCACGGTGCGGATGCGCATTATCGTCGATAAAGACAAATTGTTCGCCTATTGCACCAAAAAATGGTACAATTATTGGTTCTATAACCATGTCCCTATATCGTACAACCATCATTGCCATATTCATGAAAACCACTAAATCAGTGCGGCCATCATAACATATGCCTCCCTACACGCAAACTGAGCCACCACCAAAAAGTGTAGTCCTATGAACAATGGTACACAATATCCTACTGTACGGAGCCCCAGTATGGTATACAACAGCAGAAAAATTACCTGGAAAAATTACAAAGGGTCCAAAGAAAAATCTTAATTAGAGTATCGCCGGCCTACAGAACAGTCTCAAATGAAGCGTTAAACGTAGTGACGGGTACGCCACCAATTGATTTACTTATTGAAAAAAGGAAAGCTATACATGAAAGTAAAGAACAAGACAATAAGGAGGGAGATAAAATCAGGGAGGACATATTAAATCAGTGGCAAGAAAGATGGGAACAAAACGAAAGTAAGGGATAGTGGACAAAGACGTTAATACCAGATATTAAAAAGTGGGTAACGTGTGAACACCGTAGCCTGGACTATTGGCTAATACAAACACTAAAGGGTCACGGATCATTTACACAATACACAAAAAGAATGCACATTACGGAGTCGGATTTATGCGTATACTGTAACGTGATAGACATAGAATGTAATTAGACATAACCTAACAATGCAGTTAGAAGAGACTATGTCAGTGAAATAGGGAAAACAATAACATCAGCTATTTGATTCAATGTTAATTCAACCTTTTCTATTTTGAATTTTGTGGTTGGTAAAGATCGTTAGTGAAAGATGGAACGTGTGGTATTTAACTTATTCTAAAACACTGCTAACAAACAGCATGCAAACAAATGGATAATGGATTTGCTATAGAAGTAGGGCAGATGTGGCATGCAGAAAAAGTGGAGGTGGTATCGATCATCGTATCATCAACCGGACTTATCCCGAGAAGTCTTGAAGATAGTCTTAAAAAACTCAGTCTTCATAAAAATATTTTCATTGATTTGCAAAAAGCGAGTAAGCGAAAGCTGAGTAAGTGCATAAGTCTTTTGATAATAATAATATCGATTTTATTGAATGCAGTTGAACAATGTATTTACAAGGAAAAAAAAATAAGTTATATGTTTATAAGTAAATACATGAAAAAAATACCCAAATCAAAAGGCAAAGTTCGCTCTCATTTATAAGGAGATCCAAATAAACGAGTAGCGTTCTTCCACTTAACCGTTAAATAATCCAATATACGTTTGTAGAAATTGGATCTTTATAGAATAAAAAACCCTTATAAGGATATTGAAACACATTAAAACTATACAATTCCGAATCCATACCAAAAAAATCGTGCACAAATTGTCATGTTAAATAGCCAAATTATCTTCAAAAATTAATGTTTTTAATCTTTTTTTAAAATTTTTAACTGGCAAGGATTTAATGGCATCAGGCAAAGAATTATAAATGTGGGCAATATTATATGAAAACGAACAAGTAAAAAGAGCAGTTTTATGTTTAGGAATAGATAATTTATTGGAAAACCTTAAGTTTAAAGAATGAATTCGACTTTATTGTAAAGATAAGGGGTTTTAGTAGTGATAATCTTATGATAAAAACTGCAACAATGAAGAAAACGCCTTTGTTTTAACGTGAGCCAACCTATATCCTTGAAACAATAAGAAATTTTTTGTTTTCGACGAATACCACAGATTAGACGGACACATGAGTTTTGCATTAGTTGAAGACGTTTACATTCATTTTGCAACAAAGACGGACCATAAACGACATCAGCGAAATTAAAACGGGATAGAACAAGGGAGTCGCAAAGAATTGTTTTAGACTTGCGGCTGAGAAGTTTACGGTAAGAGTATATGAGTTTAAGAGAGCAAAATGACTTTTTGATTAAAGTAGATACGTGATCTTTATACCTGAGATTAGTGTCAATGAGTAGCCCCAAATTTTTTTCGCAGAAGGACAAGTTTATTAGACTGTCATTGATACGTAAGCAAAATTCAGGAGAGTACCTTACTCGTGCATGTTTGTTACCAAACAATAGAGCTTTAGTTTTGGCAGAGTTAATTACCAAGTTATATTTATTAGAAATTTTAACAAGGGGGGCTAGATCATAATTAATGTTAATTAGAATCTCAGGAATGTTATCTACCGCGAAACTCATGAAAAGTTGTGTGTCGTCACCATAAAAATGAGGAATAAAGTATTTCAAGGAAAGATAAATTTGAGAAGTATAAAGGGAAAACAGAAAAGGACCAAGAATAGAGCCTAGAGGGACGCCATTGATTAAGATTTTTTTAGAAGAAGAAGACTTACCCTATGACGACATTTTGGGATCGATGAGAGAGGTAGTTCTGTGCGAGAGAAGTAGAACTGAAGCCAGAGTAATGTAAGATTGACACTAGTAGACCATGTAGAACTCTATCAAAAGCCTTACTGTAAGCAATAAAAATAAGCAAACACATCATTTTGTCGTCAATCGCTCTGTATATGTCATCAGTAATATTAGCAAGAGCGGTAGAACAGCTGTAACCGGAACGAAAACCAGATTGATTGGTAGGGATGATACCAGAGTAATCAGTAAAAATTCGCATTTGATAATTCATGACCCTTTCAAGACCCTTAGAGAGAAAGCATAAGATACTGATCGGGCGAAGATCACAATATTCTTCTGGATTGTTCTTTTTTAAAAGAGGAATTACTAAAGCTTCCTTCCACAGATCTGGGAAAACGCTATGCTCGAGACAAAAATTGAAAATATGTGTGACAATAGACAATATATGGGGACAGCAGAGTATTGTATTGTATTTGTATTGTTTTCTTAATTAATTATATTTTCAGGCCATATTTAATTTTTTTTAAATCCTAATTATGAATATTAACAATTAAAATAAATTTAAATTATAAAAAGTTAAAAAAAATTGGAGTTGTACGAAAAATCGTGTACACAACACGTGTATTTCTTCCACTCGTTCGTAATATTTCACTTGTTATGTAACATACCATTTCCTACGAGTAGTCTTTTATTAATCAATCTTGCTTAAATTATTATGTTCGTGCGTTTTTAAAAAATATCGCACAAGTGATATATTGCTCCTTTTTTTCTTATTTTTCCGAACGAGTATGATATTCCCAATTCTCGAAGTACCAAAACTGTTAGTTAGGTGCTATTTTCATAGGGGGTGGTAGGAAAAAATATTTTGCATATTTCAGATTTATTCCATTTGTTTTTATATTCAATTGTATGTACCTATACAAAGTGCCAAAGTTCCTAATTATTTTAGGTTAACAATCGGATTAACTTATTCTAAAGTTATTTTATTAGATTTCTAATTTATTGCAAAGCCTAAATTAAATCGTATGACTTAATTAACTTATTTCATATCCTATTAATTAAACTAGAATGTAGAGTCTACGGCAAAGGTAAACGACAACTTAAATCAACTAAATCTTTGTAAGCTGAATAGAGAGAAAGTGGGATTTAATTTATCGTGAGATTTTTATCTCTTAAAGGGTTAATCGATTCCTCTTTCTACTTTACAATATTTATCCTTATTTTTAATAGTTTAGAATAAGAGAAACAAAAATATAATAACAGTTATGTATCAAGGGCGTAATGGGGATATCTATATTCGAGGACCAAATGATGGAAGAGGATATTCTACAAGAAATTGTTGAAAGAGCGCTAGAAGCTCATGCGTACTTGCTACCAAAAATGTCAAAATGTTGTACGAAAAAAAAAATTAAAAAAATTTGAAGAATGGAGAAAGAAAAAGTTTGTCCAAACTATCTCCTAAAAAACTATTGATTGTCAAATAAAAATGATCAATTGTAATAACATAAAAGTTTTAAATAAATATTTTTTTAGAATTAATAATTTGTATGTCATCGTTAGTAAAAGAGCCACAAATTTTGTTTTTCTAATACTAATGCATCAATATTACATATTTATACAAAATCATTATTAATTAAAATAAGTTAAAATTAACCATTTTATATTTATTTTAATTATGCTAAAATTTTAAAAGTTGTTAAATAGGTTAGGTTAAGGAATGTGGCGATTAGTTGGCACACAATTTGTAGTTATATTTCTCTATGGTGCAGCCGTTTAAACTAGTAATTTTGAGGCTTTGTGACAGACGTCAGATTGGATTAACAATTATTTTTCAAATTATGGTGTAAAATTTTCTAAGCGAATGTCACTCAAGCTTAAATTATTCCAGGAAATTTTCTTTCGGGCACGAATATTTTAAGAAAATTATTCCTCAAAATATTCGTGCACTCAAAAACATTTCCGGAAATAATTTAAGCTCTTGTGATATTATAAGTCAAAATAATAAGGTATTCATAACACAGTTCTATAAGTAATAAAATAAATAGGAGTATTACCTTGGAACTTAAAGCATATCAATGTGTATTTTTTAGTTGCAACTTGGACAATATTTTTTTAAAAGTATTAATTTGACATTTAGTTTACAAAAACAATATTTCTTAGGCCCGAAAAATCTGTTTTTGACGTATTTATGGATAATATTGTTGGTCGAATAACTTGGCGGTTACTCGAAGCGGCCGATATTTGTGATATCTGGAAGATAACCTATTTATTGTAGGAATTCACTTCGCTTTATTTGATCTATACTTATAAGTCAATGACTAGAAGTTCCTTCCTAGATATATTACCCGTGTTTGTCTGTTATACTCGTATATTTGTGTATTGGTGTATTACATTTTGTACTATTTTGAAAATACGGGATATTATAGATAATAATATAGATAATATTCCCATAATATATCCCATATTCCCATTTTCAACAAATAGCACGCCATTGATTACAAGCGTAAGAATATCTCCTGAATAATGAATAACTTTACTACTTCAACAAAGTCAATAAAGTTTGGTTCTACAGCTACTAGTGAAAAAATAGTACGAGTATATTGTGCAGCAAGAAGTTGCCCGAGAAGTTATACGAATGTTTGTGCCAGCACAAAGTTCGAGTGGCAAATGGACATTCCATGCGTATTGTACATTATACTTTTCCTACGACTAGTATATAGAAATATTTATAAAAAAAAGGAGCAAAGCGAGTGGCACAAAGTTCGAGTGGAAAATGGGCATTCCCAAGCGTGTTCTATACTATACTTTTCCTACGACTATGGTATATAGAAATATTTATAAAGAGAAGGAAGTTTTTATTTACTAACAGCTAGGTTGAAATTACAATAAATCAATAACATGATCTAATATTCATATTCGAATTAAAAATCCCTATTAACAACATTGATTTTAAAATTACTGAAGCTATTAAATGTCATTATTGGAGAACTGCTTAACTGTTTAATCGTGACATTTCAAGTTTTCAAAAATTTTGCTTCTTGAAGTAGATAGTTTGTCTGTTAAATTTTCAATCGTTCCTAATATTTTATTTGCTATTATGGTTTAAATTTCTTGGATATAATCCCAAAACACACCAACACAATATTTTTAGAAAGTGAACATGTTCTATACTCTTTACGGCATTAAATGAATGAATGATGGAGCGGGTTGTTATTTTTCTTTCGATTTTTCCAGTATTAATTTGGCACACATCATTTGCTGCTTCTGAAATATCAGGCGGTGTCAAATCTAACTCACTATCAATATTATCCATGTTATATTATAATACTATATTAACCTTTGTAAACTATACCGACAATCAACTGTCAAAATTGTTGTTTATTTGGAGACATAGGATCATAGTCTTCTTACATTAGTTATGTTGATGTATTTGAAACCAGTGTACAATATACTACATTTACTAATCAGTGAGAGATTTACAAGTGAAATATTTCAGTATAGTCGCACTTCAAATTTTGTGCAATCAAATAAGTGTAAGTCACTAGTTGTCCTTAAAAACATCACATTTTCTAAAAATTTTTATTTGTTTGTACCCACATACATCGAAGCATTTGTGATACAAAATAGTAGATATGTGCAACTCGTGCGCCGTTGTCGATTACCAATAGCTAATGACCGAACTCGATCCGTCCAACTTCGCATTCGTGAGCAATCGACAACTTCTCGCACTTGTAGCACTAAATACTATTTCCACACTGTATGTTTGTTCCTCGAAATGGTATATCTGTTTGACATTTTCATCAACTTATTTAGATTTAAACAGACTAATTAATGATTGTAATGATTAATGTTTTTATTTGAGTATTGTTGTAAGAGCCGCAAGTTGGATACAAAAATATTTTATTCAAATGGCACCTAAAACACTTTTAATTTCGTAAATGTTTAATGAATACAAAAGAATGTCTCCATTTCACACGTAAATACTTGATGGGATCCAATGGAAAACAGTAATGGTCTCAAGTATGTTAAATAAAGGAAGGTTAAATAACACTCTAGTCGTATTTCCAGATAATTAGTTTGAAGTTGAATTAAGTTGCAGAGTTCCACTAAATTTATAATTAGCTTAGCTTAGAAAATATTTGTACTACATCTATTTTAAATTTCCTGGGGAAAGAACCGCCTTTTCCAGCCATAGATGAAGTGTCTTGCTAAGATAAACATATTTAGAATTGTTACATTTAGTTAAAAGAGAAATAAATAAACATTAATTATAAGAAAAACATGTGTACTTACATTTATTGTATCAACCCTTACTTTGTGGAAATCCACTATATTGAGAACACAGAATAAACACCAGTTTATTAAAATTTCCAATATTACAAATAAATTATAAATATATAACACACATCGGAAAAGTTCTTAAGTTAATTTAGGAAAACAATAATATTTGTTTAATATTATACTTCATTTAAAAACTAGGAGGAATAATTTCAAAAGACTGTTTCACACCACTAAATAAATTATGAAAAAATCTTCATTAGAGTATTTCTTTTACCTAAACTAGCTTAGATTATCTTGTGAAATAGAAATTCTTCATCTGGTGCTTCCATCAGAAATTTTTCAGATTGCTCCCGTGTACAAATGCTCGCTTTCTTAGGCCAATAGCCAACATTTTTCTCTACAAATACGCGATCAAAGTTGAAAACTTGGAAATATCAATGCCATCATAAAGAAAAACGGTGGATTTATCATTGAATATTCTACCCAGAGGCTTCAAGGAGCTTTTAACTGCATATGTGTTTGAATGAAATATGCCAATAAAGTCTTTTCATCGATTCTTAAATTCTTGCTTTCGCACCATTTTTTAAAACTTTGGTAGGTATTTTGATAACGGATTTTGGATTTTTCGGGAATAATTGCGGAACACCCTTCTTTCCAAGGCCGTTCAATTTCTTATAATTTATAATAATCACAATTGTACTTAAAATTATTGACAACTAAATAAAAACACAATTCTCCATTGTTGTTATGCACCTTAGTTACTACCTAACAACCAAAGTAACTATCCTGATAAAATGAATGAAACTTGTCAATATGACGAAAATGTTTAATTTTATAATGTTATCAATCGTGCAAAAAACGTTATAAGCATGTCGAACATTAAGGGTAACCGATCTCAGACAATAATTGGAGTCGTCGCTCCTCTTCTCCTCCAAACAAATGTCTTCGATCGGTATAAAATCCTTACCGTTCTCCATACTTAATATACTATAATTGACCTGACGCGGAAACTAGCAAATCACAGATAACCCTTATGAAAATTATTTTTTAGATATTTCGTTTACATAGTATGTAAATCCTCAATAGGATTAAGGAAATTGTCCCGGTCGTGATAAAACTGCTTTCCAACCAGTTGGCCACCTTGTGAACGGGCATTATAATGCATTAATCGGACGTTTTCACCAATTGGGCCGTCAAATGGGTGCACAAAAGGACGAAGAATAGTATCTAAATACTATTGACCTATTAAGAACAAATCAGGAAAAACGAGATCGGTCCTGCCTCCTATATTTATTCCACCCCTTACCATGATTGTGCTACCCCTGTATCTGCTCACTTCCTGAACATGTCTTAGTCGTTACACATTTCCAGATCGTCGCCACACACTTTTTAGAAGAGAGTCTGGGTGAAATTCAAACCTAGATTCGTCTCTGAATACCCCAATTCTGAAATTCTTGACACCATTCCAGTCTTGAAGCGCGATTACTTCTAGACAGAGGTGGAAATTTCAGGGGCCATCTACTGAGCAAGTTGGCTTCATAAAGATCATTTCACACTGTATCTCGACCAATAGATACTTTATGAGCTCTAAAGTTGTAATTAACTCAGGAGCAGTTATTGTTGGTGTAAAATTAAAAATCGATCTTGACTTGCTGTTGTAGAGCGTCCCCATCCTGAATGTTGCTCGACTGGTACCAGTTTCTCTAAAAAGGTTACAAATCTACTGATAAAGTTTTACGAAACACCCATCCGCCACCTCCAAGAAGACCTATAGCTCGATTCATTTCGTCTTACATTAAATGTCTCCTTTCCATCATAATTGATATCTTAATTAGAATGATTAAATTAGAAATTTATTAAAAATTTAAATAGTGTAGCATTTTTAATTTTTCCATATCTCAGGATTGTTTTACTTTTTGCAACTTTTTTATATGATCAGGTGTGTTTACCATTAGAAATTGAACTATTACATCGTGCAATTAATTCTATCTAATTAATTATTATTAAAAACTATATCTAGACTTTTCCATTGTATGTATTTGGATTGACAAAGAATATTAAAGATCTAAATTAATCCCAGAAACTTTCATTAGTGGCTTGACCACTTTTCCTTTATCTAATTGTGTTCAACTCAGGATATTTTTTATTTATTTATTTATTTATTATTCAATTTAACCTTACGGCTTAATTACATAAATAAATATATACCTAAATACAACATGTTTAACATGGTATGAAATATGGTGGACGCATAACAACTTAATATATCTAATGGTGTATATTTTACATTAAAATTGCACGAAGATTGACACAACCCACACTTATCAAATTGAAATAAAAATTAAATATTTTGTAATTGAATCTCGGAAATTTATAGAAGAAACTGTCCATTCCAAATCAGTCAATATATTTACTTGGTTTGAAAGTCGAAGCATGCTTAAACACGGTGATCTCGAGATGTTAAATGATGGAGCAATATTAAACATTGGAACCGGGCGCAATCGTCTTGGTGGGACATTAAATTTGATTGATGATAACAGTTCGCAGGATTTAATTCTATTATTAATAACGTTATATAAAAATACTTATACTAAAAGTTGTCTTCTATTTTCTAAGGATAATATCTGAAATTTGTTTCTAAGGATTGTACTTTTCGTTAGCTGGTAGTCAGGATATACGCGATGTTTTTTGAAGTATAATAATCTTAAAAATTTATTTTGAATTTTTTCTAATTTGCTTCTGACTAAGCTAAAATATAGCAGTTTAAGTGTATTTATAATATTAAAAACGCGTGATTGTCTTATTATAAAACCTAACATTTTATTAGCTGATTTTACTATTTTTTTAATCTGTGTGGAAAATGAGAATGTACTGTTATAGGTAATGCCTAAATCTTTTATTTCAGTGCAACGTTTTATGATTTGACCTCCCATTGAATAATCAAAGACAAAGTTGTTTAATTCGCGTAATAGTTAAAACAGAATATTTATTTAGATTAAAATTCAGTTTATTTTTGCAACTCCATTCATATATTCTATCGACGTCTTTTTGTAACATAACACAATCTCTATCTATATTTTGAATTTTGAAATCATCTGCAAAACGAGGCCATCCGATGATACTAGCACTTTAGGCAAATCGTTAATAACAAGTATGAAAAGTAGTTTCCCAAGATTGGAACCTTGAGGCATCCCAGAATTTGCCTCATATTTCCCTGATGTATTCCCGTTATGTTTAGTTATTATAAATCTGCTTTCTAAGTAACTTCTAAGTGGACGAAGTAGATCATCTGAGAGTCCATAACAATACAATTTCTGAAGTAATATGTCATGATCGACGTTATCGAATGCCTTGCTGAAATCTGTATATATAACGTCAAGCTTAGATTTACACTTCATTGCCTCAAAAACATGATTACTAAAAAGAAATAAATTTATATTAGATGATTTTTTTGACACAAATCCATGTTTTTGAGAAGCTGTAAGGTTTTCATCATGTGTATACAATTTACAGTATATTTGTTCTAAAAGTTTAGCGGGAGCACACATAATTGATCGGTAGTTTTCGATATTAATTTTGTCACCTGACTTAAATATGGGGCACACCAATCCAGTTTTCCACACTGAGGGAAATATACTGGTTTTTAAAATAAGATTATAAATCTGCATTAGAGGCTGCCTTACCCACTCACCACATGACTTTAATAAATAAGGTGGTATTCCATCAGTTCCTTCCGACTTTTTAGGTTTTAACTTTTTTAGTGCAATATAATAGTCTATGTCACTAGTTGAGTTCAAAAATAATGTATTATTAGTTGCGTCCAAGTCAGTATTAAATATTAAATCATAAGAAGCTTTCTTATCAGCGTACAATGAAGAGAAAAATTTTGAAAAATATTTTGCAGTTTTTTCCTCTAATACTTCTACCCCGTTGTAAATAAACTTATCACTGTTATCACTGTTAGTATTTTTCCTAGTATTTTTTATATAATTCCAAAAATTGTTAATGTCTGAAGTCATTTCCTGTTCTAAATTATTAACATATTCCTTTTTTTCAATCCTAATAAGCTTAGTTGCCTCTCGTCTTACTTCTATGTACTTATCCTTATAATAACTTGATATATTTTTTAGTTTTTTATACCTGTTTTTTCTTTTAAAATATTTTTTATATCATTTGTGAACCACAACGGATATAATTTAGAACTTTTGTAATAAACACACACATTTTGGCACACATTGCTCTATTATTTCATTCCATATATTATAAAAGTGATCTAAAGCTCGGTTCACATATATTTTTTTATTAAATACTATATCACAACTTGTATCCCTAATACGCTCCGATAAAGTAAGAAAGTTAGTGTTTTTATAGTTGTACCTCGTATTATTAATCGTAGTATTAGTTTTATTTTTATTCAACCCCCCTTTTGTAATATTTTTTATACAAATTTCAAGAGCAGGATGATATGCATCTTCCTTAACAAATCGCATAAAATCCCTATTAACTGAACAATTATATAAGTTGTTCTCCGAAGAAATTACTATATCTAATGTTCTTCCTTGATTGTTTCTAATATTATTATATAGTGTTAAACCATTAAAATCCATAAAATCATGAAAACTCTCAAGTATTCCGTTTTAAATATTGTTATTAACAGCAGTTCCAGTAATATAGTTTATATTAAAATCTCTTGTATATATTATTTTGTAGAAATTAAAAAGCTGATTCATATACATCAATTAAACTACCAGAAGGAATATATAACCCACAAATAACATACCTACAACCTTTTACTTTAACTTCAACAATGATTGCCTCAAAAAATGAATGTTTTTTAATGACTCTTAATATTTTATGTTGCTTTTTAATTGCTAATAGAACACCACCATCAGTTTTTTGATTTCTCTATCGCATCTTACCAATTTAAACATTCCTAAGTCTACTACCTCTCCATCATACACCCCCTCTTGTAACTACGTTTCTGCTGCAACTACAATATCATAATCACTAATTAATGAATTCCTAAAAAATTCCGGACATTTAGTGTTCAATCCTCTGCAATTCTGGAAATAAATATTAAGAAATTTCGACATATTGAGTTTTGTGTGAGCTGCCCCTACTAAAAAAAATAAAAAATAAAAGAAATAATTTTGATTGGAGAAAAAAATTGCTTTTGTTTTAAGAAAAAATTGTGACGATATTAGAATTAATTAAAATTTAGTTGTAAATAAAGAATATTAATATTAATAAAAACTGTTTTAACTTATAGAAATTAATCGACATAATAATCTTCTAACAAACTCTGGTTTTAGCTATGTAAAACAAATTAAAATAGAATTCTTCATAGTATAAACGGATCTTTAGCCTTTATAGAAACTCGTAGTCCAATTTTGATTCTCAAAACATAATATTTGTTAAACTAGAACTAGAAATTTCGACATATTGAGTTTTGTGTGAGCTGCCCCTACTAAAAAAAATAAAAAATAAAAGAAATAATTTTAATTGGAGAAAAAAATTGCTTTTGTTTTAAGAAGAAATTATGACGATATTAAAATTAATTAAAATTTAGTTGTAAATAAATAATATTAATATTAATAAAAACTGTTTTAACTTAGAGAAATTAATCGACATAATAATCTTCTAACAAACTCTGGTTTTAGCTAAGTAAAACAAATTAAAATAGAATTCTTCATAGTATAAACGGATCTTTAGCCTTTATAGAAACTCGTAGTCCAATTTTGATTCTCAAAACATAATATTTGTTAAACTAGAACTAGAATTTTCGACATATTGAGTTTTGTGTGAGCTGCCCCTACTAAAAAAAATAAAAAATAAAAGAAATAATTTTAATTGGAGAAAAAAATTGCTTTTGTTTTAAGAAGAAATTATGACGATATTAATATTAATTAAAATTTAGTTGTAAATAAATAATATTAATATGTATAAAAACTGTTTTAACTTATAGAAATTAATCCACATAATAATCTTCTAACAAACTCTGGTTTTAGCTATGTAAAACAAATTAAAATAGAATTCTTCATAGTATAAATGGACCTTTAGCCTTTATAGAAACTCGTAGTCCAATTTTGATTCTCAAAACATAATATTTGTTAAACTAAAACAAAAAAAATAAAAACAAAAATATTTTAGCAAAAAAGAAAACGGTTAAGTGAAATTGTTTATGATAAGAGTAATTAGCTGGTTAGGTTCTTGTCTTCTATTCAGTCAAGTCGCTCATGTTTTGAATTAACCTGACAGCGTTGTCACATTTCACGTAAATTCTGCCATTCTGCCATGCTGTACGGCGACCATACTTTGCTTTTGCCGCTTTTAAAAGTTTATTTGCCTCATCCGTTAAATTTTCATGTATAAAAATAGTTGAACCTTTTAAGGTCATTCTTGCATCAAATACTTCTTTTCTTCTCAATAGCGTCACAAAGATGACAATAACTGGCCGTTGAGATGTTTGTCCTTTTTTTAGTTTACCAATCCTATATAAATTTGTAGGTTAATTATAATTAATATGAACTACTGCACTTTATTTGGTAAATTGTGTCACACAAATTTTACTGGTCTACTCAGGAAATAATTTTATTAAATACTATCCAAAATCGAACACATAAATTAAAAAAAATAACTAAATTTTGTCGGAGCTCACATGAACAAACTCGGTCGACCAAAGTACTACTGGAATATGCCTGCATATGCAATTTTCGCTGAATATCCTTTGTTGTGTCAAATTCTTCGGCTTTAAAATTTAGTACCTTTTGTTTTTAACACTGATTAATCCAAGTGTAACAAGTAAATATAATAAGGGAAATCTCTTCGCATTACCCCACTTCCAGGTAGACTCGAGCCATCCCTAGCAATATATTTTGTATTTGTGATAAACTCAAACATATTCCAAATATCATTGATTATAAAATGATTATAAAAAGTTTGAATTGCCAAATTAAAAAAAATTAATACATACAAAATAAATACATTATTACCTACTAGAACTACTAGGATACTGAACTATGATGAATTCGTAGGTCCTATCTCGTTCATACCAGTAAGAACGTCTTATCAAAACTGCCCAGTTCGATATTGTGCTTGTGGCAACGCTATGTTTAAAATGGTTAGGTATGAATGGCTTTTCTGAGCAATACAGGGGCAACAGCAAGATGTTCCTCAGCATTAGCAATACTGAGACTCTCTTTGCTACAGTATTGCAAAAAGGAGGAAGACAGCACTTGATACATTACCACTGCAATAAACACCAAATCTAAAATTTGATGACTTGGTTGGTCATCTATGGATCAAGGAAAAAATGTGTCTGACATACATGAATCAACCTTTAGATACCATGCTAATCATGTTAGAATCACATTTGAAGTCTTCTTCCATCTTCGGGTGCCTCCTCATTCATTATATATCCAGGTTGTTACTACATCTCTTCTTTGATCTTCCATCTGAAGTAAATATGGCAATTCACCAAACTAACAAGATGTAACAAGGTGACCAGGTCCTAGTTCTAGTAAGTGATGGATAGGCTACAAGAGCAGCAAGAAAAGTTAAACTTTCTGATGATTTCAGTTCACTTAACTAGAAATGGTTAAGTTGCTATATAAGAAGTTTAAATTATTAATATCAAATATATTCTCTTTCTGCATATTATTCATTTAAATCTGAGTGACATTAGCGAAAATGTTTTTGCCAATTTTCTATACATCATCCAAACTCCATCCAAACATGTGTTCTGCATCGATTTGACTGATAACTCGTTAGAACATTCATTGCCTATACTAGATTACATAATAAAAACGTTGATGATGCAACGTTGTCTATAAATTAATAAAAAAAATGATTTATAAAGCCATTGTCTATCGTACAAAATCCCCATGTTACTCTCTATCAGTGCAATACATATTACCTTCTGCTGCATTATCAAGGCGGATAAATTTCACAAAATAAAGATTGAAAGAGATATCTGTAATGGGCGAACGTGTAGAGATTTTATTTTACAAAATACAGTATTAAAACTAAACGTATTGCATAAGATCCTTGATAAGCTTATATTTTACAGCTGTACTGTTAGGTTAGGTTAACCAGAATTTAATAATATAATTAAAACGAGAGAAAAGTACAAAAAATAATAATTTAAACTTAATTGTTATTGGCAATTTAGTTTCAATAAAAGTTCTTTAAATTTTAATCCTAAAAAATATAAAATCCATTTATTTTGAGAATCAGTAACAAAACAAAGATGCGCTTGTCGCTTATTGATGGTAAAGTAAGGAATCTTGGACTAATAATCGAAAGTAGCATGAGATTTAGGTATCCCCTATATTACTTCCATTTTTTTAAAAGTTGATTGTACTATTAAATCTCTCTACTTCAACAGAAATTTATTAAATCGTAAAACGAGGTTTGAAAAAGATTATTATTGATAAACGTCCACCTAATTTGTACAACAAAATTACTTTTTTCGCTAAACCTAACTTGATTGACTTTTGTTGAGGTAGTAGTAAAATTGTTCATTATTAACTAAGGTAGACAAATACAGAGGATACTTGATTAGAACTAAATCTCAATCCGTTTGACAGAATATGAAGTTAAATGATGCAAAGACAAAATGAAAATACTATGTTGTGTCACAAGTTCAGAAAGTAATCGATTATACACGTTGTGTGATCACACGAGTGTGAAATAGGTTTTCTGCAGGAGTAACACACTATACTTTTTCTACGATCAAATTAAAAATATATTTATTCAACTTAAAAACCACATATTTTACCACTGAAAACCTGATTATCATGGAAAAAATATTTTATCTACGATCAGTAAAGAATATTTCATATTGTGTACTATTATTTGAACTAGAAAATTTGTATATTCTGCACACACGCTCTAAACTGTGCGGACTATTATTCCACACTGTCATCGCCGTAGTCTTATATAAAATTGTAAAAAAAAAAATAAAACATAATTTGGTCGGGAATCGAACCCGGAACCTCGCGGTCAAAAGACTGCTACTGTAGACCTATTATCAGAGGAGACGCAACGTTCCATTCTTAGACCATATACAAATAGACTGGCTGTTACGTCATTTTTCTGAACAACATACTGAAGCCAATATTATCTCTCTTTGTCGCATGAAGTTCGTGGAGCTACGGGATGAGGTGTGTGGGCAGTACTGTTTACAAACAACAAATACCAGCGGCGCAAAGGTCTTTTAATATATACCTAACAAGGTTTTAACTCTAATCAAAATTCTTAAATCATAACTTTAACCCAAAATTAATACAACGAAAACAATAACACAAATAGTTTATGAACAGGGTAAGATTAATGTTTACATATGATTCGCAATGTTCCATGCTATAAGAGACAGTGCAGTGTGCAGTCGAAGATATACGAAAACAACCGAAGAAGTTTTATTCAAACGTGGATTTGTTTGTAAACATATAGTTATAGAACACAACATAAAGTTATTTTGGCTTCACAACAAGGACAGAAAATTGACGTCTATTTGTATATGGTCTAAGGTTCCATTCATGTGTTATGCTTACGCTTGTAATCAGTGGCGTGCTATTTGTTAAAAATGGAAATATCTCTGTCTGGTAATATTCAGTTATTTTTACGGGAATATATTTATGAATAGTTAATACTCAGCTTATCACTTAAATAATTATAGTTAATATTAATTGTACACATAAGATGTAATGTATTTTAAATTTTAATTTTTAACCTCTTCATTAATAGGTATTAAGTATCTTGTTTTTGAAAACAAATATTTCTACTGAACTAACAAATGTATTTACTTAACACAGAAATTACGAAAAAATTTAAAACAGAACTAAAACTTGTAACTAAACATCATACAATATTCTTTCCTTTATATAATCCTTTATATAATAATAAGTATGTGATATTTACCACAATAAACTAGTCACAAAAATATCGCAATTTAAAAAAAAATAAAATATCACATTTTTCAGAATATTTTAATATGAGTGTATGGTGTCCTTTAGCCCAAAATATTCACAGTTTAAATCGCCTTTTTGTTGAAAAACAAAAAAATGAATAAATTTTCATAAATCCTATTTGTATTATTTATATTTTAAAATTTTTTGTGTGCAGTACGTTTGTTTAATTTTTCATTTGGAAGTGTCTAGAAACATTTTGAGTAAAAATGAGAAATTTAACCCCAAAACAAGCAGCTCAAATCGTGGCATTAGTTGAAGATGGACAATCTCAGCAATATGTTGCTAAAGTCATGGGAATTAACCAATCCAGCGTTTCTAGATTCTTAAAAAGGTTTAGAGAAACCGGAAGTTATAATAGAAGACCAGTTCTAGGACGCCCCAGGTATACTAATCCTGCAGATGACCGTTATTTAAGAATTCAGACGTTGCGAACTCGTCATGTTACAGCCAGGCAACTGCAAAATGTTCTCTCTGGAGTCCGTAAGAATATCTGTCTATAGGTACGGTTAGAAACAGATTAAGGAATTTTGGTATCAGACCCAGAATGCCAGTTAGTGCTCCATTGTTAACCAGAGCACACCGTCTATCACGTTTAAGGTTCGCAATTGGGATATTAACGATTGGGCTAATTTGCTTTTTACGGATGAATCAAGATTTTCACTTTTTGGATCCGATAGACGTATTCCAGTTTATGGACACGCAGGTGAGCGAGTTGCTCAGTGAAACATAAGAGTAGCCAGAAATTATAGAGGTGGTTCGATTCTGGTATGGGGTGGCATCTGTTTTGAAGGCTACACGGAGTTAATTGTGTTTCGTAGGGGGTCACTGACAGCTGATCGGTATATAGGGGAGGTTCTTAAGGAAAATGTAGTGCCATTTGTTCCAATCATTGGAGAGAATTTTATTCTAATGCACGATAACGCTCGCCCGCAGAATAACAATGAAATACCTTCAAGAGGTTGATATCATCAATATATCTATACCAAAATACAATATTGTTTTTATAACTAGAATTAAAGATTATGTTTTCTAAATTATCCAAAAAATATATGCTAAAATTGGAAAAATAGGACTTCCCAGTGGAAGACCCTCATTTTGAATATATACTTTGTTATCAAAAGTAAAATAATTTTGAATAATACACACATTAAATAGGTCATTTTGATATTATATTATATATCATATATAATTGACCTAGGTATTTAATGTATGCATTAGTCAAAATTATTTTACTTTTGATAACAAAGTATATATTCAAAATGAGGGCCTTTCAATGGAATGTCCTGTTTTCTTTATATTTACTTTATTTAGACTTAACATAATAGGTTGAGTGGTAGAGCACGATCCTCTATACGAATGGAATGGATTTTGAGCTCTGCCTTTTGACGAAATTTGCTTTTTGTATTATTATTGTTAACAAGTTTTCATAAAATTTATTCCGTGGAATAGGGGTTAGTACAATTTTTTTAACAAAACTTTCACTTTTTTAAATTTAATGACAGCTGTTTGGATAAACTAGGTAATTAATTTTACTTTAGAAATTGAAGAGGACAATTCAATTAATTTTCTAGATTTAAAAGTTGGAAATGTTTATAATTCACTAAATTATTGAATATATTGTAACGGGTGACAGATGTGTGACGGATGAATGTGACGGATGATTGTGACAGATGCGAGAGGAATGCATGTATTTTGATGTAGCTGCTTGCCATACAAGATAGAGTCCGTGAATGAGGAAGAAGGTTTTGACAGGAACTTGACATGATTTATAATTATTTTAGTTTGGTAGTTATTCGCGAACATTATAGTAATATTTGGATTTTAGTAAATAGTTGTTTCGAGAAAAATCGAGATGTCAAGTATTTTGATATATAAAGCGGGTCATTCGCGGCAGTTGGAGTTAGTGTTCGTTCAGCTTTTGTAAAGTTTAAAAGTAAAAAGTGACTGTTAGTAATTTGTAACCAGCTGAATTCTTGTATTCTTACAATTTGTAAATAAATTGTGTTTAAAGTCCTCATACCACCGGAGGAAAAACTTTTTTAATCAACAGATTACGTGAGTACTATTTGAGTATAAATATTGACCCTGACTCGGTGGAATTCGAAGATCCTATGCACAAAGCAATGTCCGAGCTGTCCAGTCAGATAAAGGGTTAACAAGAAGAGCTTGCCACTAGAATTTCCAGTCAACAAGAGGAGCTTGCCACTAGAATTTCCAGTCAACAAGAAGAGCTTACCAACCGGATGACAAACCAGCAAGAAGACCAAGCACAACAATTAGCCGAGCTTGCCACTAGAATTTCCAGTCAACAAGAAGAACTGGCCCATCAAATGCGTGAAGAGTTGTCAAGTTATGTTTTACCACAAATATCGACCTTAAGAAATGAACAATCCCAGCAAATATCGACTCTACGTTGTGAGCAATCCCAGCAAGTAACCGAACTAGTAGCCGAACTACGCAATGAAGATACCAAAATGAATGCGATGATTCAACAACTACAGAATGAAATAGAGGTCCTTCGGCAAGATCGCTACGTCCACCGCGGCGAAGGAGATGCGGAGAGAATGGAAACCTTCAGCGTGGATGTCGAACGACGGGGAAGCGGAGACACTGCACAGATGCGATCAACAATGAAACCTCCTATCTTCGATGGAACAACTTCGTGATCCAACTACGTCAAGCAATTCGACGCGGCGGCCAGGGCGAACGGATGGTCATCCAGGGAGAAGGCAATATCGCTAACCATAGCGTTGCGAGGCGATGCTTTGAATGTCTTGCATTCCCTTAAGCCCGACGAAGCTGACAACTTCGAGCTACTAGTACATCGCCTGGAGATGAGGTATGGTCAGACCCACCTACAACCCGTGTACCGAACACAGCTGAAGAACCGTAAACAGAAGAGTGGAGAATCTATCCAGGAGTTCGAGGCATAGGTAGCTAGAATGGTTCGATTTGCTTATCCGACAGCAGCAGAAGAGTTCCTGGAGTGTCTAGCAGTCCAAACATTTACCGATGGCCTTAGGGATCCGGAGTTACAAAGAGCTGTGCGGTTGGCCCGACCAAAAGACCTTGTCGACGCGTTAACCATTGCACATGAATTCGAAGCGGCAACGGAAGCGTCACGGGAAGTTGCACGAATAAGGGAGATGACTGCTGATAACAACAACGTGATAGCACCCGCCAGCGACGTCGATGGATTAGTGGAAAGGCTAATGAAATTATTACCCACAAGGAGACGGCGACCTATACTATGTTGGAATTGTGGAGAACTAGGGCACGTGAAAAACTCATGTCCACGCAAGGAGACGTCTTCTGCTACCGTCTCCCAAGCAGGAAAACTAAAAAGGGTCGACTCCTGGAGGGCGACTTCGACCCCAAACCATTGCAAAGCCCCTCCTACGGTCAAGGTAGCAATATTAAAATACCAAGCAGGCAGCTTATACGTCGAAGCCCTGATTGACAAAAAGAGATACAACATGCTGGTGTATACTGGAGCTACAAAAACTGTGGTACGGCGACAGTTGTCGTGGCTAGGAAGATGTCGCCCACCAGTTGGAGACTGCGCACCGCTACTGGGGAACCTGCCAAAGTCTACGGAGAGGTTAACGTGTCTCTACAGTTTGGTTCAACTTGTCTTTCTCATTCGATATTGGTGGCTGATATCGATAAAGATGCTATGCTGGGTATGGACGTAATGCACAACTGTTGTTTTCGCTTGGATTTGGGACGACGGACACTTCATACGGAAAAGGAAGAATTGCTTCTACATCGAAAACATGAAGCTATGTTCCGTTGAAACTATCTGACGCTTCCAGCGACGTGACGAATGTGTTGTAACAGCACGACTAGAGGAAGTAGAGCCGGATGGAACCCCAGCTATGGTAGAACCACTTCTGGTCGGAAAAGCTCTTGTTAGATCAGCCAAAGAGGTACCAATCCGAATCATTAACATGAATGATCATCCAGTTCTTCTGCGAAAGAACACCGAAATCGGAATCTTGGAACCGGTAACGTCCGTGATTCACCAGGTAGGAGCCTTTGAATCAGACAGAACCAACGACCATAAAACAATTAATGACTAGGTTAGACCCATCTTTGTCAAAAATAGAAAAGAAGCAGGTAAGAGATTTAATATACCGCTATAAACCTGTCTTCGGTTCTGGAAGTAAACTGGGAAGGACCAACATAGTCAAGCACAAGATTGAGACTGGCGATGCACGTCCGATTCGTCAGGTACCCCGACGATTGCCTCAAGTTAAAAAGGAAGAAGCGGACAAGGCCCTCCAAGAAATGATTCGGGATGGAATAGTTGAACCCTCCAATAGTCCGTGGGCTTCTCCCGTTGTATTGGTAAGGAAAAGAGACGGATCAATGCGGTTCGGCGTTGACTATAGGAAGTTGAATGACGTTACGAAGAAGGATAGTTATCCCCTTCCAAGGATTGACGATGCCCTCGACGCCTTAGGTGGATCTACCCTTTTCTCTACGTTAGACTTAAAGAGCGGATACTGGCAGGTTGAAATGGATCCTTCTGATAAAGAGAAGACCGCCTTTACTAGTGGATCAGGTTTGTGTCAATTTACCGTCCTTCCATTTGGCTTATGCAATGCTCCTGCTACCTTTGAAAGGTTGATGGAAACTATTCTTCGAGGTTTATCCTGGGAATCCTGTTTGGTCTACTTAGATGACATCATTATAATGGGTAAGGATTTTAAGGAACATTTGGCTAACCTAGAAGAAGTTTTTCGACGACTGAAAAAGGCCAATCTAACATTGAATATTAAGAAATGTAACTTGCTCCAGAGACAGGTCAGTTATTTGGGACATGTTGTAAGCAAGAATGGCGTTACTGTAGACCCCGCCAAGATTCAAGCCGTTCAAGAGTGGCCGGTGCCTTCTGATAAGCATCAACTTCGCAGCTTCCTGGGTCTTTGCTCATATTACCGACGATTTGTTAGAAACTTTGGAGACATCGCCAAGCCCTTAACGAGACTAACTGAGCAAGATAAGACTTTTTGTTGTAATGAAGAATGCCAAAAAGCCTTTGAATTTTTAAAGAAAGAATTAACTTCGGCCCCTGTTCTCGCTTATCCTCGTCCTGAGGGCAGACTTATTCTGGATACCGACGCTAGCAATGTGGGAATCGGAGCTATACTTTCACAACTTCAAGACGGAAAAGAAAGAGTTCTAGGATATTTTAGCAAGACATTATCAAAAGCCGAAAGAAACTATTGCGTAACGAGACGTGAACTCCTCGCAGTTGTGAAGTCTGTGGAACATTTCTACAAATACTTATATGGCAAAAGATTCCTAATTAGAACAGACCATGCCAGTTTAAAGTGGCTATTGAGCTTTAGAAATCCGGAGGGGCAGATAGCAAGATGGTTGGAAAAACTCCAGGAATACGATTTTGAAATCGAACATAGACCTGGAACTAAGCACCGTAACGCTGATGCACTTTCTCGAAGGCCATGCCCACCTAATTGCACAAATTGCAGTCGACTCGAACAAAACGAGAAGCTCGCTCTAATAAAAGTGGTATCAGACGAATTGCGCTTCAGAATGGAGGAGGAACAAAACAACGATCACGTTATCAGGAAGATCCTGGAATGGAAAAAAACGGATCAGCGTCCCCTATGGCGAGAGGTATCATCGTCCTCTCCGGTGTTAAAATCCTATGGGGTCCAATGGAATTCTTTGACTTTAGACGGAGGGCTCCTTAAAAGGATAGTTGAAAACCCTGATGGCTCAGAAATCAAGAAACAAATTGTGGTCCCAAGAAGTACGGTACCGGAAATTTTAAAACAACTTCATGATGACATATCTGGAGGACACCTAGGTATTACAAAGACGCTGCAAAAAGTCCGAGATAGATTTTATTGGGTTAATTGCTCCAACGATGTTAAAGATTGGTGCCGCAAATGCACGACATGTGCTGCTAGCAATGGACCTAATCGTAAACCTAAAGCAGAGATGCAGCAATACCTTGTCGGAAGTCCATTCGAAAGAATCGCCGTAGATGTGTTGGGGCCACTACCAACCAGTGAGGTTGGAAATAAATACATCTTCGTTGTGATGGACTATTTTTCTAAATGGGTGGAAGCCTACCCTGTTCCCAATCAAGAAGCTCCTACCGATATTCTGGTCAACGAGTTCATTAGCCGTTTTGGGGTACCGTTGGAGCTGCACGCAGATCAGGCAAGAAATTTTGAAAGCAAGCTATTTCAGGAAGTCTGCAAACGATTAGGTATCCATAAAACTAGAACTACAGCTATGCATCCACAGTCTGATGGAATGGTTGAACGAATGAACCGAACCATTGCAAATTATTTATCGAAAGTGGTCTCAGAACATCAGAAAGATTGGAATAAACATATTCCGCTATTTTTAATGGCTATCCGATCGGCTGTCAACGAATCTACGGGTCAGACACCCACGAAAGTCCTCTTTGGTAGGAAAACTAGATTACCTTGCGATTTGATATATGGGAGCAAGCCTGGTGAAATAGCAACCGGTGAAGGATACGTCGGAGATCTTCAGAAGAAGATCGAAAATATTCATGAACTGGTGCGCCACAAACTACAACTCTCCAGTGACCGGATGAAAAGGTACTACGACTCACTAGCAACAGGAAACACTTATGAACCTGGGGAATTGGTCTGGCTCTATAATCCTCGACGAAAACGGGGTGTGTGTCCGAAACTTCAAAAGAAGTGGGAAGGTCCATATTTGATTAAAAAGAGAATCAATGATGTGATCTATCGGATTGTTAGAGTCCCCAAAGGAAAACCCGTCGTAGTCCATCATTATAGGTTGGCGTTATATCAGGGTGACCACAGTAGGGAGGTACAGCAACTTCGGGTAGAGGGTTCGACCAGTTCCGAAGATGACCCTGAAGTCTACTCCGGAGAGATATCACATACCGGGAGGAATAAACCTAAGGAGGGGGCAGTGTAACGGATGACAGATGTGTGACGAATGAATGTGACGGATGATTGTGACAAATGCGAGAGGAATGCATGTATTTTGATGTAGCTGCTTGCCATAAAGGGTAGAGTCCGTGAATGAGGAAGAAGGTTTTGACAGGAACTTGACATGATTTATAATTATTTTAGGTTGGTAGTTATTCGCGAACATTCTAGTAATATTTGGATTTTAGTAAATAGTTTCGAGAAAAATCGAGATGTCAAGTATTTTGATATATAAAGCGGGTCATTCGTGGCAGTTGGAGTTAGTGTTCGTTCAGCTTTAGTGAAGTTTAAAAGTAAAAAGTGACAGTTAGTAATTTGTAACCAGCTGAATTCTTGTATTCTTACAATTTGTAAATAAATTGTGTTTAAAGTCCTCACAAGTGTTTCAATATTATAGAAGACCAACACAAACATATATAACCATTTCATAAGTCAAACCATCCTATAAAATATAAATTAATAGCTTATAATTGTATGATGCATAGAGCATTTTCAATTCCAATGAACAAAAATTACTTAAATAAAGAAATTGAGATCATAAAACATCTAATGGCTATCCACTAGATTTGATAAATGAATAAATTAATAAAAAAGAAGAGAAAATACAAAAAATGTCTCTTAAGCAAACTAAAGAAATTATAAGCAATAAAGGAAAAATTGTGAAAAAATTACCAATACATTTTTAAAAATAATATCTTCAGTAACATTAGAATTAATATTGGTACACAATAATGGTTAAATTTAAAAGCAGAATTACAAAAATTAAAAAATCTGGTGTTTACGAAATTAAATGTCCAAAATATAATACATATGTCAAACACTGAGAAGTGCAATTACAACAACCAGATAAGTCAAACTATGCAAAAAATCTACTTGAACACACTATTAAACTGTTTACTTTGATTGAGTCTTCATTTTTTATATATAGATGTAAATGTAACACAAATATATTAAGTTGTTCCCTGATTTTTAAATATCATTGCACAATGGACTAGTTTAGTGATTTTTTTTATATTTGCATCTTATAAAATAGGTTTTTAGTGGTTCAACTGTATAAATAAATTTTTTATAAAATTAATCCTCTAGCCATAATCGGGTTTTGAAATTTAAATTTAATGGTTACATACGTCATAAGTGGTAAGTGACGTGTTTCAATAAGATTGGTAGAAAATTTGCGATGTTGTCGATATGCTTTAATATTAATCTATAAACTTATCTCTCTCTCTTATTTGTTGTCATTAAAAAGAGATAAACATATCGATATTTTTGTTCTCTGATTGACACTTTATCAAATAAGGAGTAAAACACTAAACAAAATATTCTGTCATTTTCGTTAGTTTAATTTGTTGTTTGGTTGTGTTTGGTTTATGCTTAGACTAGGAAAGAGAGAGGACAGCGCATGGCAATGAAAACCTTATGCGTGAGAGTGAAGCCAATTTTCAAACGTTTGGTGGCAAACAAATTTGGAACATCGAATTGTATTTTTTTAGTTTTTTATTAATTTTCACCTTTTTTAATAAACTGAATAGACATTTTAAAATGGTTAATTGTGTAGCTTATAAGTGCAATAGTCAGAGTGCTAAAAAAGAGCAAGGAATTTCATTTCATAGGTAAGAAGTATTTTACAACTATTTCCTTGAAATTTATTTTTATTAATATTACAGCTTTCAGGTAATAGATGTTTAACTAAATTACATATGTTATGTACGATAACTTAAATTAATTGTACATACATTTTGAACATTGTTTTCATTCAGTTTTAAAGATAATTTTTCAATTAATTGTTATTATTTTCTCATAGATGTAATAGTTTTGCAGTGGCGTGGAACAAAAACATATATTTAAAATAGATAAAATACATTAAAATTGTAATATTTATTAAATAAATATGTTTTAAAATGATTATTCTTTTTTTTTGAACAGTATAAATTCAAAGACTTTTAAATTAGATTTGTAATACGAAATAATGAAAATGATTATTTAATAATCGTCTAAGAAAAATCGTATGATACGCCTATGTCAATATTGACCGCCATTAGTTTGGTGGCAAATGGGTTACACAAATTGATTCGAATGCGCAGTCCTCTCTCTTTCCTTGTCTAAGCTTCTATACTATTTTTGGTTCGAAAATAAAAATCCCTAACACCTTCTTTTGGTGTTATAGCGGTTCCTTCAAAAATAACCAATAGAAGTAATTGTTCTCTCGGGGAGCAACCCTTCTATCGGTACAGTGAGAGAACGAATATGAAGAATACGGTTTTGGCATTTTCAATAGAACCACACCCACTTTCTATTGGCTGTTCTATTCTATCACCGTCAAGAATAGGGGTCTTGCTTGTCTAAGGGGTCTTGTTTGTTTATTACAGATAAATACGATTTTCTCTCCTGTCATATATCTTGTCAACTGGTGCAATCAGTTAGTCACAGAACACGGTATTTTGTGCCGCCAGTTCTTTGCGAACACTTGAAACGAACGTAGCTAAAATGTGACAACGTTTACTTTTAAACACACTTCATTATTGGTTATTAGTTGGCGCTACGTTTAAAATTTACTAATTATTTATTGCTAAATTTTACGAAATGAGAAAAATTAATTGCAAAATGAATACCAATATAAGTAAGTAGATATCTTATCCCAAATATACATTGCTATCATTTTGATTAATATGATCCTACTAAACTAGTCCATTATATTGATCCAAGAGTGAAATACAGTCAGGAAAATCCCTTTGGGCTAATAAGGGCTAAAAAAGCTAATTTTTTGAATAAAAATGGAAGTTTTGTTAAAAAAGTATATTGTTTAATGTTCTTAATCAAATGTTCGTCGATAAAATCAATACTATTATTATTCAAGTTTCGAGTATGTTGAGTAATAATTCTGACGTTCTGAAGGGTTAGTACATATTAAACTTTGAATCATATTTGTCCACGACCGTGCTATACAACCTTAATTATACATGTGCTTGTTCAAGTATAATGTTAACCATTATTCACTAGTGAATAATGAACCATTATACACTGTATGACGTCAAAACAGCACGTATGTGTAAACTTGGTATGAGAATATTCTTTGTTCATAACACGGTAGCATACACTCCAATACACACACGCGTAATAAGTGTTGCCTATACAGAATGTACTTTGGTATATGGTATACTTTATACACAGGTACACACGAATATTATATACATTTTTATTAGATTAAATAAATTTTGCACTATAATAATAAATATAATTTTATCCTAAAATATGTGTTAGTTACATAAAAACTTAAAAATCAAACAATATTGTGTAAAAAAAGTATAAAAGCAATATTTACATCAAAATCAAATATTGGCTTTTTGATAGTTCTGACTTAAATAAGGAGTAATTTAAGTATGAACTCAAATGATAATGCTGCTACGACATTGTACTTTACTTCATAAAATAAAATTTTTTTATAATTACTAGTAAATTTTATTTGAAAGTCGTGAACAAAGTATAGTATTCTACTCGCATGTAATGGCTATTATTTACCCAGATGATTTACAACACGAGTCGTAGGCTCATGTTGTAAACTTCATCTTCGTGAATAATAGCTACAATTATATGCTTATTGAATAATATAAGTTTTATGTTTCATTAGAATTGTATATTACATAACAAGTGAGGAAACGTAACGAGTACGAGAAATACACTTTCCAACGTGATGTGTACCTGATTTTTCCTACAATCCCAATATTTTTTATAACTAGGAATCTTTTAACTTTATATTGATTGTTAATTAAAAATTATAATTTAAAGGAGTAAATATTGCATGGAAATATAATTAATTAAAATCAAATAACCACCTTCCTCAAGAATTAACATCAAATTTCTTAATTAGCTAGATTACATTCAATTTTTTTCCTAGGCTTCATAAAAATTAAAACCGGTAACACATTCCTATATATATTTTTTTCTAATTTTCGATAAAGTACCTTAAAAAATTAAAAATATTGTTGAAAATATAAAACATGTCTCTTTGGTAATGTTACTATACACATTTGTTATGTGGCTTACAAATAAAATAAGTAAGATATGATGAAAAAAAAATAAAACGTATTTGAGATTAAAAAAGTAAATAATAAATATATTATACACATTATGGACACCCAACACAGTGTTGTAAATGGCTATAGTGTTAAAAAATCAAAAGTTTCTAACAAGGAGGAGCTGGAAAATTAGCCCTGGGCATTCCTCAAGTACTCGTCTTTACCCATGGTGTGGTTTCTTATATGGAAAGAGTTGAGACTACTGGATAGTTCGTGACCAATTTGTAAGCATCGCTGTAGTAAGATGTCATGTAATTTTGTTTTTGTTTTTTGTAAATGTCAGCCATACTTACAAGAAGAAGGAAGTAAAGAAGGTAATGGAAGACATTCCGGAATTGTATTCATAGTTTGCTAAGTATTTTTCTAGAATGGTTTGTTTTCGTCATCACATTTGATATATGCTTATTTGTTTCAAGTGATTTTTATTCAATTTGTTAAGTTTATGTTTTTTACTAGTGAATTGTTTATTTAAATACAAAACCTTAGTACTCTCCCTTTCTAATTATATATTTTACGTTCTAACAGGTGTGTACATACTAACATTATACAGTGGACGTCGAGTTTTGGGGGTAATCCCGAAACAGGTCGATTTTTGTTATAAAATACCCATGTTATAACGTACATGGAGTAAGGATGACGTCACCGGTGTGGGTGTAGTGATGTAGTGACGTAATCGTTAATTTTTTTAAATAGAAATCGGTATAATGCGACACCTCATTTGAAGGAGAATTTAATTCTCTATTTAACGACATTACATTTGTAACTAAAATATTTTTTAAGGGTACAAATGCATTTCTTTTTTATTTAAATTCAACCAAATTACAACTAATGATTTAATTCATAACGTCCTTTAAAGTAACCAAATTATGCATAATAATTATTTTAAATTAAATGTTCCAAATGCCATCCATCGGTTCCTGCCATGACTTTCTGAAATAAATACTTAAAAAAGCAAAAATAAGTAAAAATAATAATGGACACAAAAAGTTATCTCATAAACACTGAAACTTTTTGTCAAATGTTAAATCAAGCAAGTGATATTGGCATAGTTACTGTAATATTTATTGTCGTAAACATTTTTTTATTTTGTGAATTGTCATCAGTTGTCAATTGTAATTTTACTTTTGAATACTAAATTATGGCTCACCTAAATGAAACACAACGCATAAATTAGCCGTCCACTGTATGTATAATGTCTATCTAAGAACTTTTTAATTATTAGCTCTGGATGGATTTATTATTTTTTATACATTTAAATCTGCTAGTGAATTAATAGATTCGTTTTGAGGTTAAAATTGGTAAGATCACCATCTTCTGCTGTTGTTAGCTGTGAGGATTTGAAATCAACCAACCTCTTTGGCTTAAACTCTATGAATAAATACATTTTAAACAAGCGTACAGAGAAAGAATATCTTTAAATGATCCAATTTAAATTTGTTAAACTGGATCGTTTAAAGTTATTGTATCTTTTACATACGGAATAAACATCGAAGTATTTAAATTTCCTCATAAACAGGTTCATTTAACTTACATGGGGCACTGCGGATGAAAACATGAACTTAAGTTCGTTACCAATTTGTAGAGGCCGTTCATAAAACTTAAAATTCAACATAGACACATTTATGTCTTTACCTATAAGACCCAATCAAAAATTAAAGTTTTAATCGGAGATGATATTTCAGTATTACTACCTACTAGTGGTCCTACGTCCAAACATCTACATGGATTTTATACTTATGGTGAAAAACTTTATCACACTTGATTTGCTAAGAAATTTTTCTTGAATTTCACAGTAAATGATGTGTCCAAAGCAATAATAGGAGCTGATCATTTTAGCCGTTGACAGACATTGTGAAAGTATTGTCATGATTGGGTGCTTTTGGGTAAAATTATCTTAATTCGCATCATTGATTAGTTATCTATTTAACTTGAGCAGAAGTCGCTTTAATATGCAACTACACATATTAACGCTACATAGTTTTTTAAGTTCTGTGTATAATAATCAAGGATGTACCTTTTTTCTGTTGCTTCCAATTTAATGCGTTAGAGAGAATTCGATAAACTATTACGCTCTAAAAGACTGGTTTGGTTTGAACTGTATATCCTATGAATCTATCTTTATATCTGACTCTCGTAGAGGTAGAATTATTAATTGTGAATTTAAGTGATCTTAAACATTATTCAATTTTACACAAAAATGCTACAATTAGTAAAACCGGATACTGTGAACTGTTTTCTGAATATTTTGATTTGAAAATTTTGAACCGCGGCTAGTGTAAAGTATCTAAGGATACATTAGCGAAGTAAGAATTTTTTATCCCTTAAATAATGAGACCTTATCGATAAGAAGGGTTCATGTTTTGGGGTTAAGGGATGGTTTCACAAAAATCCATTTCGATAGATACATCTCGATTTTTTCTATATGTTTGCCATGGAAAACTGACATTTAATGATTGTCATGGCGATAAATTAACCATAATTAGACTTTTGCAACCTTGTTTTTTACAAAACTAGACTAGACTTCAACTTAAATGTTTATTAGGCGAGTGTTGGAAACTGGAAACTCTAGTCTAGTTGAAGAAAGAAAAAACACAGTCAATGTCACAAACTTTTATTATAAAGGTGTAAGTATAAAGATACTAGTTTCGGTCCACGTAAAGGCCATCATCAGGCTACAATAGAAATAATACATTACAAGCTAATTCAAAGGTATACAAATACAAACCCTTACCTAAGGGAGTAACAATTAGCCAAGGGTTAAATAAGTTCCGAAATGATTGCAAGAATGTAGTTGAATTTTATAAAGAAATTTAAAACTAATATTAAAACTATTAAAACTAATATTAAGAAAACATAGTTAAACTAATGGTAAAAAAACCAAGTTAAAGAACATTGTTTTTCAGGGAGAGTAGTGGTGAAGGTATTACTTAGAAATTAGAATGTAGACATTGAAAAAACAAAAAAAATTAAAGATAAATGGAAGCTAGAATGAAAGGAAAAATATTGAGCTCAGCAATTTACTCATAAGTATTTAATAGAAAGAAAAATTGGGGGGTTGATATAACGTAGAGAAAAACCTACTCAATAAAGGAAGAACTTTATGTAAAATGGTGAAGAATGAATTATTAAGAAAAGAGTTCAGGAACCATTTAAAGTTAGTACCCAAAACCATAAAAAATCCTACTGAATTCTTTAAAAATAATATTCCAGAGAGCTCAAAATAGGGATAAAAAGTTTAGTTCAAGAAACTATGGAAACAAACATTGCAACGAATGGTTATTAACCAAATCACATTGTGGAACATATTCATCAAAAGAATATACAACATAGTCCATATTAAGGGATCAAGACAAACCATCAGAAAAATTTCTTAACAATTGGATAAACTATTCACAGTATAGGTACACGTGCAACTTTTGACAGAAACCCTAAATAATAAGGACCCTTAGCCTGATGATAGCCGTTATTGTAGACAGAAACTAGTAGCTTTATACTTACACCTTTATAATAAAAGTTTGTGACATTGACTGTGTTTTTCTTTCTTCACTTAAGAAGAGTCACATTTGAAAAATGGATGATTTGTTTCAATTTTAGTGTATTTGTTTTCTCAGAAGACAGTTACCAAGTAAAAAAACATTTAGAGCTATTTAACCACGTTGTTGAGAAACTGGTAGACCAAGAACAATTAATTAAGAGAATACAATTTTAAATTTGCTTAATCAAGATCTAATAGTTAGCGTAAGGAAAATGGCAAGACAAACCAATACGTCTTCTTCAAGTATTGGCGGATACTTAATGAGCAGGAGCTGCATCCTTATCATTACAGACAAGCCCAAAAGCTCTAGCCAGGCGATTTACCCGTTGGAGTGAATTTTTGTGCAGAAAGAACAGCCTTCAATACAATTTTAAATTTAAATGCATTTTTAAGGACGATGTCACCTTTACACAACTAGGTATGTCTAATTTCTATAATGCACTATTACTACTGCTGTGATGAGAATCCACGAATCAAAAGGATATCAATCTACATCTTTAAAAATAAATATTTGGGGAGCAACTTTAAGTAACAAAAGTAATGGGTTATCATATTCTACCTGGAAATTTATTAAATTGTGATGTGTATCTTGCTTTTTAAACAATCACTTATTCGATATATTAAAAGATTTAATGGTAAACGATGAAGTGCCACCATACTTTGATAAAAGCTATCGTAATTGTTTGAGTAACCATTTTCCCAGTCGATGGTTTGGTAGAGATACATTAGAAGCTCCGATTCATTGGACTCCTCTTTCATGTGATTTTAATCCTTTCGACTACACAGTTTTGTTGTAATTTAAGAAATAAGTCCATGCTACAGAAGTAAATTCACGTCAGGAATTATAACACTTAAATAACTTCATAGCTGATCCAGCCATTCGGAAGATTAATAGATTCTTTAGAAAAAGGATAGAACTTTGTACTTTGTACTTATTCTTAAAAACGGATATTTGAACACTTACTCTAACTGAATTTTATTTTATGTTCTTTATTATCAGAACTGTAAGATAAATTTTGCAGTCTAAATGTTTATTGTAGCAACAGCCAGAAATTAAATACATACTTCATCAGTAATGTTTGTTACTACCGCAGTAGTTTTACAAAATATCCCACGAATCCTTAGGATTAATGCCGAAATTAGTTCTGCCACGCTAATCGGCTAATCAACCGGGAAAAAAATATTGTCTTTGGTGGTGATTCAGTTGAGACGAGGCGAATCGCATCCATGTTTTATCGCATTGTGCACGTGCACTACAAATATTATTTTTTATTGGCAGTTTTGGTAGTTTTGTTAAGAAGAGAATGACGTTTCAATAAATTAACCAATTAATTAATTGGGTTCAGGAGATTTAGTGAATACATTCCTGGGTAAGTACCAACATACTGTTATAAGTAAAAATATTGTAAAAAAAGATTTTGGCTCTGACGCACACTCCGGACACAGGAAATTAGGGTTTATATTTCACAATTATGTAAGTATGTCACTCTGTTTACACTTAAGAAACAAATTCAGCTAGTGTATACGTTACAGTATTTTTAGTTTTATTTTGGGGTTTGAAAACTCAATAATTTCTCTATACTTATCAAATGTTCATATTAATTTTAATGTACATAGAATAAAATGTTTAATATTTATTATTAGGAGAGGGCATTAATCATGGGCATTTTCCATGATAATAATGTAGATTTTAACAAAAGTAAATACATTGTATGTTAATCTTCCAATATTTTTTAGGGCCTGTCTGAGCTAGAATCTATAAGTGAAGCAAGAATTAGTTAATAGCTAAGAGTTATAACATGTTCCTTAATTTACTTTCAATTTTTTTTAATTTAGCAATGTTGTTAGTTTGGTTGGTTTCTCTTTATTATTCCTGTTATTATGAGTTGTTGATAAAAATAAACAGTTTTTCAATATTTCAATATTTATTTATTTTTTATTTAGCATTTCTTTTTTTGTATTGGAATATACGGATATGCAGGATATACAGGAGTACTATATAGAACATATGGTTATATTGCCGCAGTATTTATTGTCTTACCGCTTTGGTAAAACAATTTTACTATTACAGTAAAACTGCTTAAATGATAAAATAATTTGTTTTACAACTCTAATATAAAATGTTAACCATAGTAGTAAGATAATATTACTGTAGTGGTAAAACAGTATCAGTGGTAGTTAAACAATTTCATTGTATTGATAAGTGTAGTGTTCTTTATTTATGTATACTTTTTATAAACTCTATATGTTCATTTGTAGAGAAAAACAAGTGACTGAATAGTTGTCAATCAATGTTGAAATAAATAAAAGTTAGAAAACGTCACATTTTCAAAAGTGTCATTTAATATATATATTTTCCAATCAATTATACCACTTAAACACAACAAGTTTGGCGACGAGGTGAACAAGATTCAGAAAAATCAGTTTTAACATGAACGCACAACCTCATATCTCAATTACAACTGTCTCAAATTCCAGTTAATGTTAATAAACCTTCCAAAGAAGAGAATGTATTGAATACCGCACTACTGCCTAACTTCGATAGTTTTGACGCCAAAAAGGAATCATTTACAAACTATAAATCAAGATTCCAGAATTACCTTCAAATGAAACAGATTAATTTGAATAAACCATATTGTGCTCAGCTGCTTCTCAATTCTATTGGTGCCCAAAATTTCAATATGATCACAGCTTTAGCTGCTCCCAAAACTCCTGATCAATTATCATATGACGAGTTCATCAAGTTATTAGAAGAACATCTCGCACCTAAGAAAAGTATTCCTGGTTTCAATGTGACTCTAAAGTTACGAGAAGGTGTAACGCCATGTTTCTTTCGTGAGCGTGAAGTTCCATACGCACTCACTTCATTGGTAGAACAAGAGCTGAATGTACTCGAGGCAGAAGGTATCATAACGAAAATATCAAAATCAGATTGGGGATCGCCCCTGGTTATAATACCCAAAACAGGTGTACGATTGGCTGTCGATTACAAAATTGGTGTTAATGAACGACTCATGAATTCACATTATAAACAGCCCCATCGGAATTTAACCGAATCATGGATCAAATATTACGAGAGGTACCCAAAACAGAGTTGTATTTTGACGACATTATAGTTCACGGCATCACCAGAGAAGAATGTGCTTCAAACCTAGATGCTTGCCTTGATCAACTACAGAGATATGACCTACATCTCAATTTACGTAAATGTCTATTCTTCCAAGAACAAATAGAATTTCTAGGACATGTTGTGAAATTCAATTCGATTATGAAGTCACCGGAAAGAGTTGCTGCAATTCTCAATATGCCGATGCCATTATCGGTGGAAGAAGTCAGAAGATTCTTAGGTATGGTAATATATTACGCCAGATTCATTGCCAATGCCTCAACCAAAATTGCTCCTCTACGTCAATTGTTGAAAACTAACACAAAATTCAAATGGTCAGCAAAATGTGAAGAAGCTTTCATCAAGCTAAAACAAGAAATAGCCAGTGACCAGGTACCCATGCCATTCAATCCAACGTTACCAGTGCAGCTAGCATGCGATGCGAGTCCCTATGGAGTAGCAGGGGTTTTATCACACATTGTTGATAGTATTGAGCGACCTATAGCCTTTGCATCAAGATCGTTAACTCCAGCAGAACAAGGTTACTCGCAATTGGATCGTGAAGCATTAGAAATTATTTTTTCTGTGGATCATTTTTACCAATATTTATTTGCAAGACCCTTCACCCTGATCACAGATAATCAACCATTAGTTCGAATTTTTCATCAACATGCCAAAATTCCGAAAATGACTTCAGCACGACTTCAGCGATACGCAACATTTCTATCTGGATTCAATTATACAGTGTCATTCAGAAAAGGACAAGATAATTCAAATGTAGACTGCCTTTCAAGCAAAACTTTGAATGGATACGGCTATCAATAATGAGGTTCATTATTTATGTGAATCCTATATCTTTCAAATATCATCAGCAGAACTTACTTACGAAAAGTTGAAAAAGGAAACACAAAATGATGAAACACTGTTATCTATATTGAAAGAACTCAAAGAAAATCCAAACTGCAAAGCTGAATTCACAATCGATTGCAACATTTTATTCAAAGGTCAAAGAGTTGTCATACCTGCATCATTACAACCAGCAGTTTTGGAAGAACTTCATAAAACACATATTGGAATGACTAAAATGAAGCAACTAGCAAGGCGTTATGTATACTGGAAATCCATCGACAAAGACGTAGATCGTATGGTAAGAAATTGTTCATCATGTGCATCTGTTCAGCCGAATTTTTCGAAAGTACCACTACATCCTTGGATGGAACCAGCAAACAACTGGCAGCGTATCCACATCGATTACGCAGGACCCTATCAGGGATATAATTTTCTTGTTGTTATCGACGCTAAATCTAAATGGGCTGAGATTATCCCTTGTAAATCAGCTCCAAACTCTTCGCACACGATAGAGATGGTACAAGAGATATTTGCACGAAATGGGTTTCCTGATGTCATCGTTTCTGACAATGCCACTATATTGACGAGTGAAGTGTTCAAAGATTTTTGTCGAGCAGCAGAAATTTTTCAAAAATTCATTGCCCCCGGGCATTCAGCTCCGAACGTTTTAGCCGAACGCTACGTTCAAACTCTCAAGCATAGACTTGCTGCTATGGCTAACGAACATTGTTCAATGCACCAGAAAGTTCGTGAAATTCTATTTCGCTACCGTGCCACACCATTGGCAAATGGAAAAACACCATCTGAACTTTTCCTAAATCTACAGATTCGTATCACGCTTGACGCACTGAAACCTATTCATCATGAAAAGTCGCTGCCTTCTAAGAAAAAGGTTCGTCAATTTAGCGTGGGAGAAAGGGCTCAGGTCAGATATTATTCCAATAATAAACAAATATGGAAGCCAGCAACAATCGTCAAAAAGTTTGGTCATCTTCATTATCAAGTTAAACTTGATAATGGATATGTATTCAAAAGACATATTGACCAGATGCGATGTACCAACATTCCGGAAAAGAAGTCAGTTACCTTCTCTCCTGAAGTTGAGGACAACAAGAGAAAACAAGCAAATTCAGGCTCGTCCATTCTATCAGATTTGGTAACTATTCCATCTCAAAACCAAGAAGTCATTGAGTCTGACAATATTCGAAATGAGTCGAATGAACCAGATTTGGTAACTATTCCATCTCAAAACCAAGAAGTTATTGAGTCTGACAATATTCGAAATAAGTCGAATGAACCAGACCAAAGTCTACATGAGGTACAAGATCCACCACCACAACTAGTACCGACAGGATCTCGTAGATCAGGCCGTCCTACGAAGCGTCCTTCCTTCTTGAAAAATTATGTAGTTAGATAGACTTAAATCAATAAGCATGGGAGATTGTAGTGTTCTTTATTTATGTATACTTTTCATACACTTTATAATATGTTCATTTTGTAGAGAAAAACAAGTGACTGAATAGTTGTCAATCAATCAATCAATCAAGTTAGAAAAAGTGTTATTTAATATATATATATTTTCCAATTAATTATACCACTTAAACACAACAGTAAGAAAAAAATTGTCTCTTCTGTAAAGATATTTCATCACAGTAGAAACAGTTTTACTACCACAATGAATCAAATTTTTAATAAGTAAAGGACTGTAGTACTTAGTACACACTTTGGATAGAGTGGAGAAAAAGAGAAAAACTTATATTTTTAATAAGTGTGTATATTAATAATTTAAAATTTCATAGCCAAGCGCTTTCAACCATAAAATGGGCCATCTTCAGAGCTAAATCTAAATTGAAAAATATGTGTATAAATTACATGATTTACTTTAAATATAAATAAAGCAATTTACGTCAAGTTAAATATTTCCCAAGAGAGATCATTAAAAACACACTAACAGATAGGACACATCAAATAACGACATCCAAACTATGTCTAAATAATAAATGAAATTCGAACCAATTGTCATTAAATATTCAATGAAACTTTTTTATACAGTAAGGTTAATGATTATATTTAAATTAAAAAATATATGTTGGTTGGTCTAAAATAATAACCGTCAATGTTTTCAAAGAATTTTTAACAAGTAAAATACTAACAGCAAATCATTACACCAAACATATTTATAAGTATTTTTCTATCTAGACAAAAGACAAATATAGACGAGTACATGCTTTACATTAGTTAAAATATTAAAGGTTAAAGTCCGACAATTACATTTAAATTATATAAATAAAATAAAAATTAAAATCAATATAATAAAATGAAAATTAAAATAAACACAAAATCCTTATATCCCATTAACCAATTAAACCTGCCTGACAAATTAATCAACATAAGAAGACTATTCATCATGAGAGCTCCAAAGAAACTTAAAAATTGGCGTAAATTTACAATTAAGGTGTAGGTACTTAAATGTTAACACAATTAGTGGGATTCATATTCATTTCTCTGCAAATTGTTGTTCGGTAGTCTATGAAGAAGAGTGCTATTTTTATTAGGAGAGAAATTGTAGCCACTGAAAGAATAAATGTGATGGACAAAATTAGATGTTTTGGGTCTATCCAAATGTTCCTTAATCCTAGTATTTAAAGCCCTGGTTGTTCTGCCAACATAGGAAACAGGACAACCTTCGCATTGCAATTTGTTGACAGCACTTTTAGAAAGTTTGGGAATATCGTCTTTAGTTTTTGAGAAAAGTGATTTAATGTTATTACTCTTAAATAAAATTTTCAAATTGGATACATTAGCAGTAAGAATTTTAGATATGTTATCAGAAATCTTACCTAAATAAGGGAGAGATCTGTAAATTTTATCAATAGGAGAATAGAGTTGTTGATTAAAGGCTAACTGTCTTCTAATTCTATATTTAATTTTCGTAATTCTGCTGTCTATAATACGAGGAGAATAACCATTATTAATAGCCAAGGTTTTTAAGATGTTAACTTCCCTTTTAAAATTAAGATCAGACATAGGTATTTTTAAAAGTCTGTAAACATAACAATTAATAGCTGCCATTTTGTGCCTGTAAGGATGGTTGAAAGAGTAAGGAATCAAATGATCGGTCTGAGTAAATTTACGATAAATGGAAAATTCAACTTTGTTGTCTGACCTATTTATTGTAAGGTCTAGGAAATTGATTTTATTATTAACTTCAGTTTCTACAGTAAAGGTTAATCTAGGATGTAAGCCATTAAGAAGAGACAATATATGTTCCACATCAGAGAGTGAACCATTGATGAACGCAAGGACATCATCTACAAACCTATTCGATCCAAATATTAGAGGTGCCATTACCAAAAATAAGATTATTTTCAATATTATCCAGAAACAAGTCAGCTAAAAGAGAGGATAAAGGGTTGCCCATAGCTAAACATTGAGGTTGTTTGTAAGTAGTGTTATTAAAAACAAAAAAATCTTACTTTAGACAAAGTTTCAAACGATTAATAATTTGTGTGATTTTAGGTTCCAGAATTCAATACAATTTTTCTTACTGCCGCAGTATGATTTTTTTTCGGTGTACTACTGCTGTGATGAGAATCCACGAATCAAAAGGATATCAATCTATATCTTTTAAAATCAATATTTGGGGAGCAACTTTAGATAACAAAAGTAATAGGTTACCATATTCTACCTTGAAATTTCAATGGTGATATGTATCTAAATCAATTTTATGCAAAAATTATCAAATTTCTTTTAAATCGAAATAAAACAACGCAACAATTTGGGTATTCACCACAGCTTATATGTCTCTGCTTCAAATTGCTATTATTTTTATTGTGTAAATAAATTATTGTATTCTTACTTGCAGAGTTAAAGGCTTTTGATTTTATAAAAGTCATGCAAGCAGTTGTAAAACCAATGAACGAATAACCGTTAAGAAAAAATGTGGAAAGTCTAGATTAGTGATGCGAGGTATTTCAGCTCCACAGTGCAATAAGTGCTGATATAACTACGGTTATCATCAATCAACCTTAGAATAGGTAAAAACATAAGACGTTTTGTACTAAGAAAAATCCGTGTTATAATTGTGTTATAATTCGAAAATTGTAAGAAGTTTACTTTAATTTGTTAAATATTATGCAGTATGGATCAAATGAAAGGAAGATATTGATTATATTGGAATTGGTTGATTTTTCGAAAAAACGCTTGTACAGTTCAATTTTGTTTGCTAAAAGCTCAATATTTTAAAAAGAATTTAAGTTTCCTCCACTTCCCATTGTTGGACAGTGACGACATTGGCCATTTTTTTAAATAAATATTTGGAATTTTCCTGATCGCACATTAAATAAAACAATTTAAAATTTTTCCTAGGTATCGGTTAAAATATATCATATTTATATTAAACTAGAATCACAACGTTTCGGCCATGGGCCATCATCAGGTATATAAAGAAAAAACTAAAAAAATCTTTTTTTTACTTACAAAATCATTTACTAAGGAAATATCTAAAATTATATTAGTTTAAAATATTTGAAGAATTCGAAGTGGAACAAAATTGTAAAACATACAAAACAGTAAAAAAGTAAAAAATGTAAAACTATCACATAGGCGGGTAATAAATATTTTAAATAAATTCAAATCAAAATCAAGATAGGTGTAAGAGACAAGACCACACAAATTACTCAATTAAAGGAAAATAAATTGGTGATAAACACTCAAAATCAGTGTGGCTGTTAATGGAAATGATTGATGGAATGTTTGGATAAGGCAGTTGCATTTTCGTTTTTTGTCTTAACATCATATTTATGTCTGTAAATATATAAATATTTGGGCAAGCGTATATCAAAAATTATTAGCTTTACTCAAAAATTTAAAAGGGATTAATTAAAATTATTATTCGTGAATATTATTTTTAACACAAATCAATTTTTATGATCATATGTGTACAAACTGCACTTTAAATATCAAAAATTATTAGCTTTACTCAAAAATTTAAAAGGGATTAATTAAAATTATTATTCGTGAATATTATTTTTAACACAAATCAATTTTTATGATCATATGTGTACAAACTGCACTTTAAATACTTGGCATTGATGGAGATTATTCATAAAATAATACAGATATTTTGATAATTTTTACAAAATTTATGCTACATGATAATCAGTGTAATATCTATGAAAATACTATTTAGTATTTTTGAATATTATTCATAAATTCTGAAGAGTGCTATTTGGCAGCTATGATCTTTAGCATACATTATGAGTACCTTAATCACATAACATGTATTATAATCATTGTAGCTGTAACAATAAATTATGATTATTGTTCATGAATTGATACTGCTTATTTACGAATGGATTTTATGCGTAATTTACGCATAATTTTTTTGCTATAACGAATTTTATCTGAGAATATCTCTGTGTAGACGCTCAACTATTACAGAGAAAAGAATAAATATAATTTCTTGTCTGGTCACTATAAATAATTTTTTTTTGTAATTTTATAATACAAAAATAGACAAAACTTACCGCTTAGTTAGATGAACACGATATCTTGCCGCTCCAATCAACAGGTTGTCTCCCACGTTCGTGAGCAGCGTAGTCGGCAAACTATTATTTATTTTTTTAGTTTTTTAGTCTTCAAACAACTCGGTTTACAAAAAAAAATCGGAGGACCACTTTAGCGACGGAATGCGCTTAATGCGGAACGTGTGAAAATTCAAATTGGAATATCTCGAATGGTATAAATATTTCCCGCAATATTTGTGACTAGTTGCGTCGGTGTGAAAGCCCCACAGTGCGAACATCGGGACGTCGAAGAGCTTCTTTATAAGGCGTCGGACCTGCGCCAGTGATCTGACGACGCGATGCTGGATGGCCAGAAGGATATTCTTCGGATGGTGATGGTCTGCTGGCAATTGAGGCGGGGCGTATTTTGGAAAAGAAAAAAAACAATAACGAGAGGATGATGAATTGCACTGTTGGAAAAAAAGTTTATTAATGCGTCTGGGTTTTTGTACAACATTTAAATAATTAGTTTAAGCGAAATCATTCAAAGTTAAATGACACCCACTTTTAATATTTAACAGAATGGAAAGTTATAAATTCGACTACACAACCTGGAGTTAAAAGTATGAAAAAACAATTTTGAACAACTTTTTTGCAGACCTTTTAAATCGCCGGGCATGCAAGAACAATATTTTTTCACCCTTACTTAAAAGGGGAGTTGATTAGTTACTGTTTACAAGAGCTATTCAGAACCAGCCTTATACCAGAATACAAAAAGCCTGGAGAAAGGCAGAGGTAGCTTTTATAACCTAAGATAAATTGCCCTAAACGTTATAAAGAAATTGTACCAATAGGAAGGATTAACTATCAACCAAGCATACATTTTAGTTAAGCAGAAAGTATAGATACGAGTAGGTTCTTACTCATACAACACTGAACAAACATAAACACATCACTTCTTTTAACTCAATCTTAATTACTTCATACTACATATTACATGTTATTCATAAGTCTAAGCTATATCACAGAATTCAGCTACTTTATAGTATGGTCTCTCCTGAAGGTATGCTTTAGTCAATTTGCGGACTTTAATATAAGGACTAGTGGCTTTTATGTATATTGGTAGACAGTTGTACATTTTTCTTGCATTATAAATAATAGAATGTTTTGTAAGACTAGAGGAGGGCATAGTAAAATGAACATCTAAATCAGAGTTTCTCGTGGGGTATCTGCTAGGGTCCCTGCTTTGAGATAAGGTTAGATTTACGAACTAAGCAAACAGTTTCTAAGATGAATAGTGCCGGAAGAGTCATAATTTTGAATTTTTTAAAATAGGGTTCACAATGCGATTTGTGACGTAGGCCAAAAACATAACGTATTGCCCTTTTCTGTAGTTTAAAAACAGATTCAAAAAGATGTACACAACAAAACCCCCAGAAAGGTAATCCATATCTTAGATGGGATTCAAACAGAGAAAAGTAGGTTGTTAACGCAATAGAAGAAGTTAGCTCTTTAGAAACGGTTTTTATGGCAAAACAAAACAAAAATTTTAGTAAAAGTTTTTTTTGTAGAATAGATTCTAATCTTAACCTCAAACAAAACCGCTTCATGATCTGCTGATCACCGAGTGCTCCACATCTGTGAGTGAAAAGTCAGAGACTATGTAATCTAGACTAGTAGCTATAGAATTCGTAATTCTGGATGGTGAGTCAACATGCATAGTTAAATTAAATCAGTTAAAAATATTTACCAAAGAATTCTGAATGATACATACATTTTCAACATTAATATTAAAATCACTACATATAATTTTCCTCACGTTTATAGGTAATGCGTCAAGTAAATTAAGAAGGTTGTCAAGAAAAGATTGAATATTTGACCTAGGTGATACACACAAATTATGTATAAATTACAATTACTGTTATGCACTATAGAAAATTCAAAAACGTTTTCTGCTTGTAATTAATCATTGCTAACAGCAGAGAAATCTTCGCTAGAGGATAGAATTAAAGCTCCGCCATGAGCCGTATTACTTCTATTGTATGTACAGTCGGCTTTAGAATAGCATATACATTTTAAATGTGAATTTCGTTTACCTACCGAAGTTATAAAAACGCCCTTTAAACGCCTACATTAAATGGTTTTTGGGGATTAAGTTTATTTACAAGGGACAGAGGGACAGGCAATTTGTCAATAAAATACCTTATGCAGCAAACATTAAAGATGTGGGCATGGACAACTGTTTAACTGATTTCAAATTTATTATTATTTAAACCGTGATTGGTTATACACAATAAATAGACCGTTCTTAAAATTAATTCATTGTAAGCGATTTGAGTTTGAAAATGTATATGCTATTCTGAAGCCGATAATACTAATTACCTTATAATTATCAATAAATACAGGTTCATCTACTTGTAACCAGTGTTCAGTTATTGCAACTATCGGCGGAAACTCCAATCCCTCCAAAAATAAATACAATTCGTCCGTTTTATTTCGTAAAGATTGAATATTAATTAACACCATTCTTAATTTACTGTCCCTAATACTAGCACGAGTTTCTAGGTCCCCTGAACACGTCGTATTAACTTAAAATTTTTATGAGAGGAATTAGCAGTGAAGTACCGCACTTTTTGTTGATGAAGTCTTCTTTCTGAGGTGATGCATGATTTGTAAGTTGCCAGATCGTATTCCACTCCTTCTTGACTAATACCATATAAACCATGATAGTTGTAATTCATTTTTTTGAGAGCTTCAAAGTCTGTAGAAAGTCCCTCAGAGGCCAGAAAAACCTTTATACTAGTGTTGGTGCAGCCCTCAATACAAACAGATGACGTTTGGTCATATAGGTAGGCAAGGAATAATTTCAATGAGGATAAAATTGCTGGTTCTCTTAATCCAGCAATTAGATATCGCTCATCACCAACAGATGATTTTTGTGTTATATTTTCTATGGGGGTGTCATCGGATCCAATACGTTCGTTGCGAATCTTTTATGAATTTTATAGGTTTTTGCTCTGTAAAAATTTTTAATTTGCATGGTCATCTAAGTGTTCTGGCTTCTTTAAAGGCACTGAGTTCGTTAGCTTGAAAGTCAACTGGCAAAAACAAGGTTACCTTGGTTTGGATGCCAGCCTACAAAAGAAATGAGAAAGCTGATACACTTGCAAGAGAAGGGGCAAATACACTATCTGAAACGAGATAAGAGTAATCTTACTGGATGAATTTGCAAGAAATAAGGCAAGCTAAAAAATTTGTAAATATATTACTTAAAAGAGCAAAGATCCTTCTCAAATCGGAAAGTGAGAACCCTAAATTAGAAAGATATATTGTTGGATCTGGCAAAAAAATGTTCTGTCTATATTAGTGATGTGTTCTATTCGATCTGTTAAAAGTCAGTAATTGTCAGTATTGAGTTAACTTATTGTTTACTTAGAGTAAGTAGTCAAATATTATTTGTCTAGACAATCTTAGTATATTTTATGTAAAACAACATGGTGATTTATTGTTGCAATTAAACGTGCAAAAATTTTGATACTATAATGATGAAACATTATTTACCAAAAGATTCCCAGGTAACTTTTTTTATTAAACTTAAAATTTAATAACTTTTCCTCAGATATTTGTTTTTGGGCTGATGACCGATGTTAATAAAATTTTTACCACTCATAGATTATAATTAAAAAATACACTTCTCAAAATTTTTGACTTTAAAACGGCACGGAACATACTTTTTTTAATTTATTTAATTGCTCAATATTACAAAATCATAATGAGTACCTGGCAACATTGCAAAACCCAAACGTCAGTTAGATTGTTCATTTCAGCCAACGATAATAAACTTAGTATGCACCAACATCACCTATAGCAATTGTTAGACAATTTATAGCTACTACAATATAGGTATTCTGTGGCTATATCACACTACAATTATAATTTTTTTTTCTTAAAAATGTTGAGTGAACGTGTGGTGCATTTTTCGGAAAAAGAAGAAGTGAAAATTTCTGAAGTATGATGCTTAAAATGCTTTAAGTAAAATCAGAAGATAGATTCATATTTTTGTAATTTAAATTACTTTTAACATACTTACGATATGTTAATATTATATTCTACTAGAAGAGCTGCAAAATATTACTGTAGTTTTTAAGACCAATAATTAAGGACATTAAGGACAAAGCTCTGAAAACTCTCCCTCTAAGCGAGCGTCAGTATGCATACCAACAGGGCAAGTCAACAGACTCAGCTCTGGATGACTTAAACAGGCTGCTGTCCAGGGGGCGACTCCCAAACACGAGCGCACCCAAAAGGCACTTAATATAGTGAGTGTATGGAGGAAGAATTGGCGGTAAACCACCACAAAACCTCACTAGTACCATTTACAAATATTAGCAAGTTGCAAGATTTGCAAAAGCCGTAACTTAACGAAGTGGAAATTCCATTTGCGAAAGAAGTCAAATACCTAGGGGTAATATTTGACCAGAAGCTTACATTTAATTCTCACATCGAGAAATCCACAAACAAAGCCAGAATCGAATCGCCCTGGGAATGTGCAGGCAAATGTGCGGGAAATCATAAAAATAGGGGAAAACATCGTCGAGTGGAAAATAGAGGTAACATATCTAGGGCTAATCCTAGATAGCAGGTTACTCTGGAATAAACACGAAGACGAAGAAATACACAAAGCAACCAAGGCCCTATTGGTGTGCAGGAACATTGCAGGGAAGAACTGGGGATGCAACCCACGTATTCTGCAAGGGATGTACACAGCAATAGTGAGACCAGTAATCACATATGGGGCAGTGGCTTGGGGCGCAAGGGCTAATCTGAGTACGACGAGAAAAAATCTCTCGAAAATTCAGAGACTAGCCTGTTCATGTATCACTGGAGCAATGGGAACTTACCCCTCTGCTGCAATGGAGGTGTAAGGAAGAAAACGATATATAGAATGATCAAAGAAGGAATTATTAGGGAAAAACCTCGATCACTTAATTTTGATCAAACTTGGGAAATGCCCCATGATGATATGACTAAAAATTCAACTTTGTAAGAAAATTCATCACAAAGTTGAGTAATAAATCTGAATGGGATGAAGACACCATACAGAATTTAAATCAGAATACCATAAAGTAGTATACGGACGGTTCCAAGCTAGACGAGGGAACTGGGATAGGAGTTTTTGGACCGAGAGCCAAATACTCAGAAAGCTTGGGCACATACCCCAGCATCTTTCAAGCCAATGTCCGCGCCATCTAAAGATGTGTGGAATTCAATATTGGAAGAAACTACCGCAGGCAAGAGATTGTGATCATGTCGGATAGTCAAGCAGCCATCAAAGCGCTGAGCTCAAATACAATCAGTTCGAAGATGGTTTGGAAATGCCTAGGCAAACTAAATGAACTTGGCCAGAAGAACATTGTTACCCTCCTATGGGTCCCGGGACACATAGGAATAGAGGGGAACGAAACAGCAGACAAGCTGGCAAAAAAGGAGCTGAAACCCTACATTTGGGACCAGAACCATCCTGTGGGATCAGCATTAGAGTAATCTTAGGAAAACTAAGGGAAGAAATGTAGAAGAAAAATCCAAGTACTGGAAACAGCTGGAAGGACTGAGGCAATCTAAAATACTACTGGGGAACTATGACCAGAAGAGATCTCTTAGCTGCCTCAACCTCAGTAAAAAAAGGCTCCGAATTTTAACTGGAATACTAACCGGGCATTGCCGGTTAAAAAGCCACATGAAGAAACTAGGGTTAGCAGATGAAGCAAAGTGCAGATTCTGTAAGGAAGAGGATGAAACCTCAATACACATACTCTCAGAATGCCCTGCCTTGCAGAATTCTAGGGCCAGATACCTAGAAGCACATGAAATAGAAGAGGGGGATCTACCTGATTTGAAGCCCGACGATATCCTAAGCTTCCTCAGGAAAATAGGACTCGAAGAGCTGCTATAAATCTGAGAAAACATCAGAACTTGGCAAATAAGGGGGGACACAATAGATCCTATAGGTTGCAGTGTACTTATCACCCCTAATGTATACATAAATACATACAAATGTGTGGGAAGAATTGGGCATTAAATCCAAACATAACCGAATGGTTATATACACAGGTCGTTAGGCCAATTATAACCTATGGACCAGTAGTCTGGTGGACCAGGAGTGCCTAAGCATCACCGGGGTCATGAAAACGACGCCGACTGCAGCTACCACCACTGATGCATATTTTTGTACAGGGCAATGCAAGATCTGTTAGCCACAGATTACTACAGGGGCCTCCTCCGATAAGCCAAGGATACGGTAAAGCCTACAAAAAGCTATATGAAGAAATAAAGGCAGATCCAATTCTAGGAATGCCAATGGAACAAATTGCCACAATATGGTTTTAAAAACGAATACGCAATAGTCATTCCAAAGAGGAAGGAGCGAGAAGCAGGGCCTCCTATAGCAGCGAATCTCAACTGTTACACTGATGGCTCTAAAACAGACTCTGGAGTAGGAGCCGGAATATACGGGTGAAAAGAGAGGATCACAATCTCTCTGAGCCTTGGAAGACATGCCACTGTCTTTAAGGCAGAGGTAATGTTGTGCAGAAGAGTTAATGAGGCGGAAGGTAAAAAGCCAAAGAATCGTCATCTACGCCGATAGCCAAGCAGCACTAAAAGCGAATGACTGAATTATGGACATCGTCAAGTCTGGTGTGGAAGTGTCGCAAGGTACTAGGTAGTCATAATAGAGTGACCCTAGTCTGGGTGCCAGGCCATTCAGGAATAAAAGGCAATGAAAAAGCTGATGATTTAGGGAGCGACTGAGGTCAAGATAGGGCCAGAACCTTCATGTGAAATTGCCAAGGAGAGCATCCAACAATGGATAAACAATCAGGTATTGCGCTGGTGGCATGAAACCCCAGAACTAAAGCAAGCTAAACTATTCCTTAAAGGACCGTCGGTCAAACTGTCATGCGACCTGCTATCTCAAAGTCGAGAAACGACGAGGATGATGGTGAGTATGCTGATCGGACATTGCAGGCTAAGGAAACTTATGCACACAATCGGCCCAGCAGACGATAGCCTTTGTAGGCGAAACTGCGGAGCACATACTCTGTGAGTGCGAAGGCCTAGCAAGGGTGCGGTTTCACCTATTCGGAGAAGAAAAACCGAGGGCAGAGAGCTATGCAAGGGGGTGGCGTCCAGGCTAATAGGTCCAATAAAAACGATAAAGCTGAATACCGAACTCTAAATATAGGAAGAACCACAATAGATTTGCAAACATCGCAGTGGGACTGGATAAAAAGCCACTTCGTCACTAGTCTAATCTAATGACCAATAGTAATAATAATAATATCATCTTTATTATTCCAACATTGAAAGGCTACAATAGTTAACTAATTACAATTTACAAAAAATGCTGAAATAAAGGGCGAAGTTTATTTTTATTGCCGAGACAACAATAAAAATATTCTTACACTTAACCCTAAAAAAAAACACTTGTACAGTAAATTTTAAAAATGTCGGCAACTAAGTATGTTTACCACATAACAAATAGGATAAAGAAAAATAAAATTTTACGGTAGAGGTATGGAGGTTTTCTATCAAAAATTATTTTGTGATATAATGTGGCAGCATGTAACATTCGTCGGTTGTTCATATTCAACCAGCCTATATCAATAAGTTTACAGGATATTCTTTTCCCTCTGCGAACTCCATAAATTAATCGCAGACATGAATTTTAAATTTTTTGAATTTTCTTTTTGTATTGTACCGTTAAATGAAGACCATATATATCAGCATAATTAAATAGAGACAGTACTAGAGTTTCGCACACAAGTTTTTTTAACATGTATAGGTAAAAACTGATGGTTACGATACATAATTTTAAGTTTACAATAAACACGCTGCAATAACTCGTTTACGTACTTTTCAAATCTTAACTTTGAATCAATTAGAACTCCTAAATTTTTGATATATTCACAGCTTCCAAACGTTTTTCATTAATATTAATATTTATGGATTCCAGTACATGTCGACGATAATATTTGCTTCCAAATATCACATACACCAGTATTATGGAACCTCGCCAAGATATTACGACAAGACAAAAAGGACATTCCCCCAATCCATGAAGACAACGGAATCGTATTCACGGATGAAGAAAAAGCCGAAGCCTTCAGGAGAACTATGGTTCACCCTGAATGAGCACCCAGACGAAGACATGGACTTCACAGATCAAGTAGAAGAGGAGATCGAAGACTTCGACAAAGAAATAGTAGACGGAAACTTGGGATTCACAACACCAGAAGTAGTAGCCTACATAATAAAAAGAAGAAAAGCCAGAAAAGCTCCTGAATACGACGGCATCAACAACAAGGCACTGAAGCATTTACCAAGAAAAGGGATAGTATTTCTGACAGCGATCATAAACGGCATATTAAGAACAAAGCACTTTCCGGACGGGAAGTGCTTTGGGAAGCAGAAATAGTGATGCAAAGGAAATCAGGACAAGATCCCAAGTTTCCACAAAACTACAGAACCATCGGTCTACTACCAGCGATGAGCAAAATAGCCGAGAGAGTCATTCTCAAGAAGCTAAACTAAGAAACCGAAGCAATAGGAATACTGCCACAAGAACAGTTCGGATTCAGAAAAGAACACAGCGCACCGGACCAAGTACTTAAAATTGTGGAATACACAACAGAGGGATACAACAGAAATCAATCTACTGGAGCCATCTTCCTGGACATCAGCACGAAGGACTGATATACAAGATGAGAGAAGCAGGATACACCAGGGAACTGACCAAACTACTACTCAGCTATCTGAAAAATAGAAGTTTCAGGATAGGGATAGGAAACGCAAAATCCGAAGTGGGAACAACAGAAGCCGGAGTACCACAAGGAGCAGTCCTCTCACCGGTGCTTTACAACATATACACGGCAGACATTCCAAAGACAGACAACACAGATGACACATACTAAAAGAAGGAAAAAACCAGAAGAAAACATTAACATAGGAGGAGAAGAGATCCAATGGAAAAACAAGGCCAAATACCTAGGAGTGATACTGGACAAAGGACTAACCTTCAAAGAACACGTGGAAAACATCACAAAGAAGGCAAAACAAGCAAGAGGAAGACTAGCCGGACTCATAGGAAGAAAATCCAAACTAGCACTGAAGACAAAGATACATCTAATAAACGCAATCATCATTCCGATCATGTTGTACGCCTCCGTAGCCTGGGGACACACAGCCAAAACCTACAAAAAGAAGATACAAGCACAGCAGAACATCAGCTTAAGGCAAGCAGCAGACGCCCCATGGTACATAAGAAATATACAACTATACAGGGAACTAGACCAGGAAAAGACAGAAGAAATCATGAAAGCCAGAGCCAGAAGAAGATTTAAAGAACTCAGGACACGCCCGAACATCCGAACATAGCACTTTGGGAATTAACAAACTACACAGCAGAGGACTACAGGAGACATCCTAGACCAAGGAAACAGCTGGACAACTAAGAAGAAACATCTGTCAAGAAACAGACAGAAGAGGAACCACCTATAAAAGACTCTGCCGATCCCTAGGGAGATGCGCAGATTCTTGAGTAGGGACAGCTTTAACATGTGGATCCACTCTATAAGGTTACCTTTAGCTGCAGTTCGTCGACTAAGGACTAACTTTTTAGAGGCAGCAAAAAGCACACACTCTTGAACGCCTAAAAAGAAGACAGGAGGATAAAGGTGCAAAGCACCATCCCGGACCAAACAGAAGACACCTGGAAACCATCTCTGAACCAAGATAGTGGAAGGAAGAGCATAAACCCGAGGACTGAGGCCCCCATCGGACGTGATGGGAGGAGTGGAGGAAGTTCTTCCCAGAATGCACCGCTCCTAGAGGGATGCATTCTGGAAGGGACGGGTTTGGTTAGAGTGTGTGTGCGCCAAATATCACACAACAAACTAAAATCAAAATTGATATTAAGGTGGAAGTCGCCAATGTAGATGTCTTTCTAATCTAGGGTGAGAACTATCGTTTCTACCAAAGCGCTAAATAAATTGACACAAATACTGAGAAGCCTAAATGGCTTATACTAAGACAATATAATATAATCTAATGACAAACAACAAATTAAAATTAAAAACTTTAAAGGGCGATTGAAAAATTCCGAACCAAAACATATTTATTTCCTCGCCAAAATATTCAAAATGAAATTTTGAAACCACCAAAAGATCAACTGAAATATTTAGGGAATATTTAGCAACTTGCTTGTTTTGCTCAATAGAATGCATAATTATTGCTCTAATGATTTCCACAATAAGCATCATCTGCATAGAGCGCTGTTAATAGAGAACCGTTTTTGGGAGAAGTTAAAAGTAAATATGTAACAGCATTAGAGATAGAACGTAACCTTGAGGAACACTTGCCATAATGGGGTAGGGCATACAACCAAGTTTCATTTAAACAAATTTAAACAATAGAAGAGTAAAAGTAAAGAGAGTTGAAAGCCTTTGTTATGTAAACTTTTGAAAAACTGTTCTCTTAATATAACGTATAGAAATGATAATTTTGTTAGTTCAATTTTTAAATAAGGTTTAATTTTCTGATGCTTTCCGAATAATCGATATTTTTTAACATTTCCCGCTTTTAGGATTAACATTTTTTTCGCTGCCTTAATTACCTGTGCTCCGAAGTATACCTAATAAGGGTTGTTAAATATAAGAGATTTTATTAAAACCTCGTTTTCTTGTTAAAATTTGGAGATAAAACTTTTCTTAGAAAAAAAAGAAGCAGTGCACAAATTGTCCTAATTTGTTTTCAAGTAAAATATACTATAGTGAAGTATTGAGCTTCTTTATAAATTTTAAATACAGTAATTTTTTATTATGGGATACATTTTTTCACATTAAATTTTGACCTCCGTATTAATCTCTTCAAATATGAGATATTTGCCTACCTTTTTTTTGTAGACTTAAAGTAGCAATATCCCAATATTAAACTGAAGTTTATTTACAAAATTTCAAAAAACTTTATTATTTATTTTAATCATAGCCCACTGCCGTGAGACAGTAACCTAATGAGACAATGGGCACTGGAAAGGGCGTGGCGAAGGCCATACAAGAATAGCACAAAGGACAGAAATAGAACTTCCGCTCCTGGCTCACAAAGCTGTCCAAAAGCAGATAAAGTAAGAACGGTAAGTACAATGTCGTAATCCCATTAAGGGGCAGTGGGGCGACGAACAAGTAGAATTATGTTATACAGATGGCTCTCGCATGGAAGAGACGTCTGGAGCAGGTGTTCTGACAGAGGACGTAGGGGTTCGAAAGAGGTATGCTCGTGGTAAACTCTACGGTATTTCACTCAGAAATATTTGCCATCCACAAAGCAGCAGAACTAATAGACGAACGGGACAACTCAGAAAGTCCCGCCAGCATTTGCTCTTTTAGCCAGGCCGCTCTAAAAGCAATTTGTAGCTCCAGGACTAGCACGGCTCTAGTCCAGGAATGTGCAAATACCCTAGACAGACTGGCTTTAAGACGAGATGTAACCCTATTATAGGTACCGGGACATAAAGGTATAGTAGGCAGCAAGCGGGCGGATGAACTAGCCAGACAGGGAGCCAATAATCTTGCTACGGACCCGAGCCAATAATAGGGCTAAGCAGAGCACAAACCTCAACTCTATAGATATGGGCGGACAGAGAATTAGAAGAACAATGGATCAACTGCAGTGGCCTTAGACAGGCGAAACAAACAATCGCCTACCCTGACAAAGCTAGGACAAAGTGGTTACTGGATAAATCTAGATCACAGCTGCGCCTGCTTGTCGAAGTCCTTACTGGATACTGTGGACTTGATATCTACATTTTTTGGGTGTATTCGAAGACCCAGACTGCCCAAACAGTGGGGAGGAGGAAACTTCTTACCACTTCCTGGGTACCTGTGAGCTTTACGCACAACTCAGACAAGACATCTTTGGGATGCGAAAAATGGAGGAAGAAAATTTGCACACCCTCCCTCCAAGGACGCCAAGAGAGGGCGCTGGACGAGTGAAATACAGAGGGGGAAGAACCTGGGGTATGGTAAAAAGGGCCCGGAGGGCCTACTTACCAGGCATCAGCTACCCCGCCTACTACACTCATTCATTCATACAGAGTTACAAGCGGGGACAATTCAATCTTTCCTTTCTTTTAAATTAGCGGGAGGGTTATTTTCGTCATGGCACACTTTCGATGTAATGTAAGTCCAAAGAAAAAAATCAAGTGTGGATAAATCAGAACTCAGAAAAGATATGGTTAAGATAATTCGTCGCATCAGCTGTGCCGTGGGGTGGAGATTGTTAGAAGATTACGGAGTCGTGAGAAAGTACTTAAATCGGATACTTGCTTAAATCTTATTTCACCTAAAAAATTCCTTAATAGGAAATATCTATATAAAAATTAGATTTTAGAGATTTAAACATTGTCAAGCAATCTCATATTTAAATTAGAAAACAGAATAATTACTGGTGTTCGTTCCTTAGTTTACCTTAAGCACAAATTTCATTTCATAGTCAAAAAAGAAAGTCTTCAACAGTCCTTAAGTGTAAGGAACCCCTAAAGGTCACTTGAGCATTCCTTAGCATCAATTTAAGAGTGTTACCATGTTATTGACAAGTAAGTGACACTGTTTAAAAAAGGGTTTAGGTTAACTGTCAACTCGTTGGGAAGGTTTCTTAGGTTGTAGGTTTAGATGTGATTGGGGATTTTAGGTCTTGGGGAGGTAGATTTTGTGGTTGGTTTTTGGGAGATGGGTTTTGTCGACCGTACCTGACGTACAGAGGCGTGCGAGCTATGCGAACTCGCATTTGAGGGAGTGGGGCTGGAGGTCCGGCGCGGGGTTTGGGAGTTGGATCCTACGGACACAGCGTAGGACTGTTGAGGTGGGCTGGTGAAGGTATTGTTGGATTGTTCTGGTAGATGGAGCTTATGCTTAAGAAGGGCATTTTGCCCTTCCAGTGTTTGTAGGTAACGCATAATGGTTGAAATTTCTAATGTTTTGTATGCAGATATGGGTTCTGTTTCTGGAGTAGTTTGGCGAGATTGGGATGCCATTATATAATCAGTGTCGGACCGATTTGGTCTCGTTAGTGTAGGAAGTTGATGGGTAATTATTAAGAGATTGAAAGTTCTCCTCGGGAATCTCTCCCTCGGGAAGAACTTGTGGGTTGTGGCGAAAGCTGTTCGCCGAAGAGGTGGAATTGGAATTACTACAATTTTATTGTTTCATTGATAATGTGTATACAATTACTATGTAAATGAAAAATGAGTGTGCCACTGGAAACTTTTTTGATGTGGATGTACTCCTACTATTAGTGGTGGTGTAGTATTTGGTTCATTTTTGGACTACCCTTCTGAAGATTAATTAACCGTAAGCTTAATTTTTGCTATTTTCTTTGTACTCTTTAAGAGCCTAGCTCTCGCTCCATAAAATCTCACTTTTTTTTTGTGTAGATATTGTAAACGGATTTTGCTTCTAAGGATAGCTATTTCATCTTTTTATCGAATATTGCTTTCTTAATAAAGAAACGTTTTTTAGACGTTTTATCTACTTACTAATAGCAATAGTTTTTGACTAGTATCAACTGTTAAACGGTTCGTGATATATCAGTATATCAACACTAGTTATTGTTACAATTTTTTTCGTTTTATAGAACCTTCCCTGTGATTCCAGAAAAACCGATTTTATAGTTCAAAGTGTAAAAAATTGAAATCAGATATAAATTAATACAATAAAAATAAATTGCCAATTAACAAAAAGATAAATTAATAAACATACTCCATAGGTTAACATACCAATCATAATGTTACATTTGATGTATATGAAAATAAATCTGTGTAAATACCTTTGTAGTTATTTAGTCGTGCTTATTATATAAAAGTTTATTTATTCTTTAACATCTGGGTAAAATATTACCTAACGATATACTTTTTAGATGACCTTTATAAAATTGCTTTAGATAGCGAATATCTTGGAATATGAAATTTTTTAATAATTTTGGTTTTTTTTCATATCTGAAGACATCTTTCTCTTGTGACTTTTCTCTGTATACACGTGCCGGTTTTTGGCTGTGGTTTTTCTTATCGGGGGTTTGCAAATCATTTTTGTTATTCTAACATTCTTATCGGGTCTCGATAATTTTTAATTCGGTAGTGCCTAATTGGCGTGGTGCGCAGTATACCTAAACGCGTCTTTTTTCATATATCCACTATTGAAAATTATGCGCAAAGGGCGGATTCAGTAGCTTCGCTACTTCGGCCTTTTTGACCATCATAGAAGGTGTGTAGGCCTTTGCTCGCCCCTTTTGACCGTATACGTCGCGTTGGCTTGTTGCCACCCGTAAATGCCCTTTGATGTTGGAAAGAAAGGTATGGGAGTTAAGTCATCAGTTGTTAAAAATAATATTACCTTTGAGGATTATGTTGAATGCTTAGATAACTAGCAACATCGCTTATCAGAGTCTGGCTTGTGTTCGTTGATAACCCTAATGTCTTTTGGTCTTACTTCTTTGTGGCTTGGCAGTGTCTGGTCCATAAGGATGCTGGGAATGACCCTTTGACTCGTATCACCAAATTGATAGTTCTAACATACCCTGTATATTCCGTATCTAGGACCTTTGACCCTTACCATTGATATTTCTAACATACCCAGATTATGCCGTATCTTGGACCTTTGACCCGTAACATTGATATTTCTAACATACCCTGTATACACGACAATGTACTTGTACAGCCTCTGTACTTACCATTGCATTCTTTCTCTTGCGACTTTTCTGTTACACTCTGTATATACCTTATGTATTTTTACGTGCCGGTTGTGGTTTTTTTTTGTCGATTCACCAAGTTTATTGAAAAAATAATATACACATCATTTGATAAAAAGAAATTATTTTTGTTAACAAAATCCGTATATGCCGTATCTAATAGGACCTTTGACCTGTACGATTGATATTAAGAGATACCTTGTTATTCAGGGTTATCGGGTCTCGATAATTTTTTAATTCACTACTGACTTATTGACGAGGTGCGCAGTATACCTAAACGCGTCTTTTTCATATATCCACTATTGAAAATTATGCGCAAAGGGCGGATTCAGTAGCTTCGCTACTTCGGCTCTCTCGCTGGTAATGCCTTTTTGACTTGTGAGTGACGTCATAGAAGGTGTGTCACGTGATCTGTTTGTTGTCATTTGCTCGCCCACCTGTCCTTTTGACTGCGTTGGCTTGTTACCACCCGTTAATGTCCTTTTGACCTTATACGTCGCGTTGGAGTGTTCGTTGTCGCCCATTAATGCCTTTTTGACTTGTGAGTGACGTCATAGAAGGTGTGTCACGTGATCTGTTTGTTGTCATTTGCTCGCCCACCTGTCCTTTTGACTGCGTTGGCTTGTTACCACCCGTTAATGTCCTTTTGACCTTATACGTCGCGTTGGAGTGTTCGTTGTCGCCCATTAATGCCTTTTTGACTTGTGAGTGACGTCATAGAAGACGTGATCTGTTTGTTTACATTTGCTCACCCACCCGTCCTTTTGACCTTACTTGTATACGTCGCGTTGAAGGCAGGCTTGTGTCCGTTGATCACTCGTGACCTTGAATTAACCAATTTCGACGTTTTTAGACCTTGGCTTTTTTGATGATTTTCTTATGGAGATTCCCATGTTAGCGCCTCCGCCATGAGCTAGAATCAGTGTTGCCTATCTACTGATTCATCGTGGGAGAATAGGTTGTTAGACGCCTGCCTTCTCTGTTTCCGGGTCTGAACCGGTGAGAAGTTATTGTCCTGAGACATTTGGAAGTCAAAACTCCTAGACAAGATTTTTTAGTTTTGGTGGTGTAGTAGCCACTCCACCACTACAGCCCACTACATTACAGCCCTTGACCTATGCGGATTCCATCCAGGACTTCTGTGTTAACCTAACCTAACCTAACCTAACCTAACCTAACCTAACCTAACCTAACCTAACCTAACCTAATCTAACCTACTACTTACCTAACGATTTACTGACTTTCTGTTAAGAATAAAAATTCTTTATTGTTTCTGTATAAAATGAAGGTAATGATGGATCCAAAACAGTTTCCCATTGTTTTTAGAATTATAAATAGTTGTTTTAGTGGTTGCAATATATTTATCTTACAAAAATTCTTTGGACAAAACATAAGTATCTCTGTCAGCGTGAACAAAATCAGGACATCAAAATAGATTAAACAGATACAATATATGTTTAATTACCGTAAAAAAGGTCTTAATACGTTCATATTTACTCATTTCTATAAAATCAGTTTAAAAACATACTCTGAACATAATGCTGTCATTTTTTTAAACTTTTCCACAGAATAAAGATGTAATGAAACATTTTTGTTAGTCCTGCTTTAATTTTTTAAAGTTTTAATTTGCATTTCACTCTGCACTTTTAACGTAAATTTTCAGTGCCTATAAATTATTAACCTATTATTTAATTCAAGATAGTCCAATAGATCTTTTAGATGTTTATCCATTTACGTTTTCTTTTCCTATATTCCCAATTTAATATGTCACGTAGACACGTTTAACGACAGACGTAAACGAAAAAAAATTATACTTTTCCTATAATTTTCCAATGATTTTCTTGTAAATTTCGTTTATCCAAGCAAATTGTCATTTACTATCATAACATACATTTATTCAAATAGTCTGATATTGGGCGAATGGAAACCAGCATACAGCGTGTCCACGGATGGGGTACCATATAGATGAAAATCGTTTAAATATTAGTTTTAGTTGAAAATGTAATTTATCATAAAAAGTGAGTAACGTTTACGATGTACCAAGTAAATGTCAACTTTTATCAATAACTAGCTGACCCGACAGACATTGTCCTGTCCCAAAGTTGAATATTGAATTCGAATTGGCATAATTAATAAAAAAAAACATACATGTTAGTCTATCCAAACTTAACAAAACTTCATATTAAATTCGTATTGGCTCTGAATTAACCATGATGTACCTACACTAAGAATTTCAATTTTGTTACATAGGTACTTTTGTGGAAAATGATATATTAATTATTTTACATGTATTTTTTATTAATAAAATAACTCCGATCTAAATATTAAAATTTTTTACAATCCTCTGTGATGATATTTGCATACGATGTGATATTTGCAGTACGCATTCTGTCAATTCTTTGTCAAATGTCATAATGTTACATTAAAAAAGTTTACATTATCCAAAGCCCTAAGGTCAGATTAATAGTGGTATAAGTATTCTTATATAACAATAAGAACCTTCTCCTGACAATAACAAACACAACAACAAAAAATAGTGAAATCAGTCCAGCCGTTCACGCGTGTTGGGGTGACCAAGTTAAATGGGGGTTCATTTTTTTATATACATATTTCAAATTCAAGAATTATAAACAGTATCAAATAACAATACAGAATAAAAATGTAAGAACACTAAATAAAAAAAAACATCTATTCAATATATCCTTCCCCAGTTTAAAAACATCTCTCAATTCTTTTTCTAAATTCTTTGTATTGTGCAGCATTTCTGTAGTAATTTCGTTAAGGGCATCAATGATCGCACGTTTCAAGTCTTCAAATCTTTATGGTTTAAATTATTTGCGGACTTTTGGTTTTAAGTAGCCTCTGGGTGAAAAAAAAATTGGTCCATAACGCCCAGGAAAATATTCATACGGCCATCCTCTAATTACCAAAGTCGAATCTAAGGCAACATTCATCATGGTGAACGTACTCGTTACGCCTTCGCTCCAATGGGTTATTTTCTAATTCAGGCATGAAAAATTTGTCGAGCAAATACAAATATAGCTCCTGTATCTTCCAGAAAGTACTGTCCGATTATGCGGTAAAACCGCACGCACCAACATTAACTTTTAGCGTATTGACTAGGACAGTTAATTCTGTAGCCGGGTTTTCACTAACCCAATATCGACAATTTTGGAGTGAAACGACTCCGTTTGTTGTAAACGTTGCTTCATCAGAAAACAAAATAATATTGTAAAAGAATCAGATATTCATAAGTTTTTTACCAATCATCGCACAAAAGTCTAACCTTGTGTCATAATGATAAACTTGTAAGATTTGAATGGATGAATTTGGTTTTGGTTAAATATTTTTTGTGACTCTTGCAAAAACCAAACTCTACTGCTATTTTTCGTAGACTCAACTTGGGATGCACCAGCTGCATTAACCTTGTCAACGTACGCCTTTTTCAATTTGTTTTTGTCTTTATTAATTTTTCTAATCTACACTGCGTAACAGGTACATCTGGATATTTATCGTGAAATTTTGCAATACGCTAATGAAGAGAGGAGACCAAAAATAATTAGACCAAGATTAAATTTTCTCGAAGAGTTGGATGAACATCATTTCTCCTGTAGATTTCGTTTGTCAAAACGAACTACGGAACGGATTTTGGAAGAAATTGAGGAATACATTTCACATCCCACCGACAGGTAAATGTTTTATTGCGAAAAATACTGCAATTATTAGGGTTTTGTTTTAGAAATTATGCTTAATCAGCAAGTCAGCAACTCCTTCTGGCACTTAATTTTTACAGCACAGGAACTTTTTTGAGGTTGGATGGTGATTTTTCTGGCGTGAAGAACCTGAGGCAGTGAAGAAAGCTTTTTATAATTTCGCTAGATTTCCTATATGTATAGGTGCTATAGATTGCACCAACATAAAAATTTCTCCAGGAGGAGAAAATGCTCAGAATTTTAGGAATATAAAACATTTTTTTCTATTAATGTAAAAAACTGTAGCTGATTCTTCCCTCAAGATTAGGGACATAGTAGCTAGATGGCCAGGTTCTAGTCATGACTCCTACATTTTTGAAAACTCGGTATTGTATGCAAGGCTTGAACAAGGCTTTTTTGGTGACAATGTTTTAGTTGATTATAGTGGTTATGCAATTAAAAATTATTTAATAAAGCACTAAGAAATGTCACTACTAGAGTAGAAGCTTTGTTCAATGAATCACAGATAAGAACACGTAATGTTGTGGAACGTCAGTATGGTGTATGGAAAAGGAAGATTTTCAGCTTTAGCCATAGGTTTACGTCTAAAAATAAATCCCTCTTCAAAGTAAATTTTTGTTAATTAAACTGTACGTAACTATTTCTCGTTAATGAAATGCAAACGCTACGTCGACATTACCGTCTTTCAATTGGTTCAGAGAGTACTAAATATCTAGATCTATCCATATAAAACTCTAAATTAATTAATTGGCTGACTGATTGTTGGCATACGACTAGAATCCAAACGACTTAGATAGAGACATCATTTTTGGAGGGTAGATTCCTTTCCTGGTGTAGGTGTGCACTACAAAAGGATTTTTTGAAATTCCATTCCTAATAAGTGGCCCTGCGAACTAAAAGCAAGGTATCGCAACCACCCAATCACGAGCCAATTTTAACGATTGCGAACTGTCGGTAAAGTGGTGCAAGTGGACGGATCGAGAAGTGTCAGAACTGGCCCGCATCGGGTACTCGGATGTTTTCGAGGCCGCTGATAATGTTCAAATTGACTTCCGAACACCAGAACCTAACCCTAAATTTCATCTCCGGGGGTTTTCCAGACACAATCAAAGAAGGTCAACCAAAAATCATTTTGGTGTGTTTTTTGGTCCGCTGAATCTAAATCTGGCATCAGAGAGTTGTACAGATACGACCCCAACAAACTCACCAAAAACCGTCTCATAATTTGACATATTTATTAATGTGTAACTCTCGCTTAGGACCCTCGAAAAAGTTGTTCTAGTGCTGCAGGAACAACGAGAATAATTTCCCCCCAGATCTCCAAAGCATGCCGAGCGGGCCTTTCACTTTCTCGCAAAGCGTAGATCGAGCAGCTGCCGGCATCCACAGTCAGGAGAAACACGTGTTCATTTTTGGAGCATTTATGTTGCCACGAGATTAATAATAACAAATAGTTCTGTGAGTGATATTTCTCGTGCATATCAGTGAGAACGAAGGACGACACTCTGGTCCCTGTACACATGACACAAAAACCTGCACCTGATAATATTTTGGAACTAATATTCTGTGGATGCGCAGGAGATTGTGATCGGATGTCATGTAGTTGCAGGAAGCACGGTCCCCCTTGTAATCTTGCATGTAAAATTTGTAAAGGCTCTAGCTGCACCAACACTGACAATATTCAGTAGAAACCCTTATAGCGGCGGAGAGAGAGAGGCCTTAGATGAAGAAGACTGCCTCCATCAGAATATGTCAGTTGTTGAAAGAGAAAATGAGAAGAGTTCTGATGTGTCATTTGATGATGTAGTTGATATTCAGCAACGTATATAAACATTGTTGTTATTAATTTATGAGGTTAGAGGAAGTTTGAGTTAAATAAATAAAAAGTTTTTAAACTGCAATTGTATAAATATTGACTTCCTTATTTTTTTCTCGTATTATTTAAGTAGAATCCAGAACCAACAATTCCACAAGATGTAAAGATACAAATCCCAGCGCGGCAGGCGTTCGTTTGGACGCGAAATTCGGAACCACCACCCCACAAAACTGCCCTATTATGTTTTTCGAGTTGTTTTTGGCACTCGTCTCAAGAAAACTCTCGAAGATGAGGTTCTAGCCCGGGTTTCGGTGCACCAGGTGCCAGTGGCGTGTTCGCCGATGCCAGATTTGGATTCAGTGGACCCAAAAACACAACAAAATGATTTTTGGTTAACCTTCTTTGATTTTGTCAGGAAAACCCCCGGAGATTACGTTTAGGATCAAGTTCTGGTGCACCAGGTGTTCGGGGGGTTGTTTCCGATGTGAAATTCAGAACCACCATCCCACACGTTCATTAATTAAAGTTAAAAAAGCAATTTTTTAAATAAATATTGGAAGTTTTGTTAAAACGAAGAGTTTTTTATTATTCTTAATAAGATGGACTTCCAAAAAGTAAGGGTTAGTACAATCAATTTAGTCAATTGATCCCTAATTTGCCGAAAAACGGATCAAAGAATGTTGTAGTGTTGGACAATGCGTCATACCATTCGGCGAAGTTACCTTTTCCAAAGACAACTTGGAATAAGGAACAAATAAAGTACTGGCTACTGGAAAAAGAGATTTACTTCGAGGATGATTATTTAAAAACAGAATTATTGGCTACTGCAAACGCGTTTAGAGAGCAGTACGACCTAAGAAAAATAGACGACATTGCCACGGAACATAATATAACAGTCCTACGATTACCACCTTATCATTGCGAATTAAATCCTATTGAAATGGTGTGGAGCCAAGTGAAAGGATATGTGGCTCGTAATAATAGTACTTTTAAAAAAGAGGATGTGGAAAAACATAAAAACAGCGTATTCGCAAGTAACCCCAATGCAGTGGTCTAATTATGAAAAATGTAGAGAAGACAGAGGAAAAGATGTGGCAAACAGATCATTTAATGGAAGACATTGAGCCAATAATAATAAATCTAAATGAAGACGATGAAGATGAAGACTTGGATGACGATGAAGATCAGTAATATATTTCTTAACCCTCAAATGTTCCATTCAATTTTCATTTATTTTAGTTATTACCTGCTAATCATTGTCATTTTTAAAGTTTAATTTTAATTCAAGTTAAAATACGTAATTATTAATTCATTTACTTATTCTATATTTTGTTTGTTACAACAACCTGCCAGAAGAAGAATAATCCTCGGAAAAATCATCGAAACGTCGGTGAGATTTCATTAGCTTTTCTCTGTTAATCGTTCTCCCTTAAAATTTAGATGACAGCTGACTTTTTTACCACTCGTCTTGTAATTTATGTATATATTATTATTATTGACGTATTTTTATTATTAATTATATTATTATTTCATAATTTGACAAAGGTCTGTTGTAAGGCCGCTGTATTTATTTATTTCTTTATACGTGATAATTAAACGTATAAAATTTGAATATTTTAGCGGATTTACAATATTTTTCTTTAAACGCGTAAAATTTATCTAAAAGCATAATTATAAATATTCTTAATTACTCACTAAACGATTTTCAAATGAATAATTTAGTCAACATTTAAATCATAATAGTAACACAATGGCCAGTTATATTCCCGCGCCAGTTGGAACCAAATTCGAAGAACATGCCGATATGGCAACGCCGTCGTCCATAAACGCATTGCTGCATAATAACTGTGACCCGCTCTATAGAACATTTATAATTTATAACCTAACCTAACTTCCACATTAGAAAACATATTCGCTAAAAAAATGTTTGCACTTTTTTGCACTTCTATATTGGGACTGATGGATCGCCCGAAAATATTAAATAAAGTTATTAAGTATGTACGAAAGTTACTTAGTAGAAACCCACCTAATTAGGGTCGTAGTACCTGCGCTTGTTGTGACCACTTTCGTACATATTTATTTGTTACCTGCACTTACCGGAGGGTAAAAGTATTTAAAATTTGACCAGATTCATTACGCCCAAATATAAAAATGGGAGACATTCAGGATACAGGAAATTGTTTTTAAATTAATATTTCAGATTCTAGGACTAAAACGAGACGTTCATTTGTAGTACCGGATACGTTTTATACCATATGTAAAAAGTATATGAGTTTGCGTCCTCCTGGAGTGGAATTAAACTACTTGAGAATACAATATAATAATAAAAAAATTTTTGTCATGAAATAATACTAAAACCCTATTCAACGTAAGGGGTTACCACCCCCTTTTTTCAACCCCGGTGCCAGTAAATTTTGACGGCATTAATAAAACACGAAATAACATCAAAAAGTATAATAAATTATGCTATTGCCGTCAATAATGATTTGATACTAAAATGGATACTCAACTTTCAAATTTTCAAAATTTTTACTGACTTCCGGTGCCATTTTTTTTGACGGCAATAAGTTTAAATTTAATTTTTAACTACTACTGTTAATATAAACAGTATGCCGTCAGTAATAATTTTATACAAAATGACGTTTCCAGATGCAATGTTTATTTAATTATGGCGGAAAATCGGGCCACCAGAAATTGACGGCAGTGGTCCAAAAGTCTTAGTTACGTCGTTCCCCATAATTTCTACACGGTCTCTAGAGTAATAAAATGGCACCTAGTTTTTGGGCTGTCTCGTTGGGAACTATTAGTTGATGTAGGAGGTGATATGCTATCACTAAAGCGACTCGCCACTACGCGACTTCGTGCGTAAACTTTTTTACTTCGCGCGTAATGGGTTACTTACAACTCTAGTTACGTAATATACTATTATTTTAATTATTTAATTCTTTTAAGTCCTTCCATAGTTTTCTTTTCTCTCCTTAACGTAGGTACACGAAATTCCAAGTAAGCTTTTTTTCTCTTACTATTGCTCCGTTCGTGTAATTTCTTAGTTCTTTATGATAACTTCAACGGCTCAACATTTTTGTTTTCCTATATTTATTTAAAGCTTTATCTTTTTTGTATATTTAATATATTTTATTTTACTTTATTAGACGAAAGATCTTTACTCTATTAAGGTTATCGAAGAACTGTTTTGAAAAATATTCTTGTGTTCCATTTCAACCTTTTGTTTGGTATTAAACAAAGAATGTTTGATGGTTGGTCATCTGAAGAACAGATGATATAATCCTTATTCCAAGAGTGTTGTAAAATAATAAACTTAGTTTGGAACCCTTGATAAATAAATGTTTGTTTGGTATTAAAATCCCTTTTCAAAATATCTTCATTATTTTATTACCTCCTTTTAGGTAGGTTATTAAAAATAATAAATAACATTCCATAAAATGAAATGTAAAATATAAAATATTTATTTTTGAATCTACAACATCAACTCATGGCTACTAAGAGAACGAAATTCTTTATACCTATAGATGAAAGGTTGACTCGTAGATTTTTCTGAATGGAGAGAACAGGAATCCAGTAATCAGAAAAAAGTGAATGCACTGAAGGTTGTCTAACATTTAAATGATTTGGACATATTATTAAGTCAAGTAACGACATACCATAGATACGTTCTCTCGTGAAGCTCTACTCTCTCAGTCAAGAATAAGGGCTGAGTTGTACTACATCTAGTTGTTCGTTTATTATTTGTTTTAGATGAAAAGAATATTTTGTAGCTGCTTAAATTCTCTATCTGGGTTTAGATTGTCCATATTAATATCGGGTAATAGCGGGTGTCATGATTGAAAAACTGGAGGGTAGTATTGGGTGGTAAAAGGTGGTAAAAGTGCCATTTTCAGATGAAACCTGACTTCTGGTCAAAACATGTTGAATGACAAAGTTGTAAGTAATTAAAAAAGCTACAATTTTTGTCAGATATTTTGTTCATAATTTAAATTTATACGAAAAAATCCATAAAATTATATTTTTTCAGATTTCTAGTTTTTCATTTGTATTTTTCTAAAAATATTTCAAATTGTATGAAACTTGGAGAAAATATAGTTTTTTATGTCCCTTAAAATACGAAAAGTATTGTTGTTATAAAAACCTCACATTTAAATGCATAAGAATTGAACTAGTATATCTTACCTTTATAAAACTATTTTTAACACTTAAGATTGTTAAAAACTAACGTTAATACACAAAAAATCGGTTTGATAATTCTTATATTAATCTCCAGATCTCCAGACCTGGCAACACTGGTACTGCATACAACCACGTTTTCGCTCCAAAATACAACTTTAAACATTCGAAGCACGGTTGCGGAGGAGTAGTGGGGATCCAAGTTAGAGAAGAAGGCAGGAAATTATAGATTGTGTAGTCTGCGCCATACGATATGACATAAAAACAAAGTATACATTTATTGAAGGAAAACACAAAATCAATGTTACAGATTTAATCTAACAGCAACTAGTTTCGGCCTTTTAGAAGGCCATCATCAGGCTAGAAAAAGTAGGATGAAGTCAACATTACAAAATATAACAAAACTCTAAAAAACAAGTAGTAACAAAATGCTAATATGACCGAAACTAGTCGCTGTTAAATTAAATAAAAATCTGACATTGATTTTGTGTTTTCCTTCAATCACTGTTTAGACACATTCGAGATATGGATGATTTACTTCGTTTAAAGTATACATTTTTCTAAGTATACCTTTCTGTAAATCGAATGGTGTAATTTGATTCTTTTTATTAATATTTTAAAAAATCATTATTTTCCTTTTTTTGCGTTTTTTTCAAAAACTTTAAATAGGAAGTATTTATGTTCTTTATATTGGGAGATAGTAGACAGAAAGACGAAAAAAACGAGACCCCAAAATTTCGGTTAAAAAAAACATCTTTTTTTTCGAAAAAATGCTGTATCTCGGAAAATTTTTATCCAAGCGCTACAAAAAAAAAGAGGCTTTTTGAAACATAAAAAACTATATTATCTCCAGGTTTGATACAATTTGAAAAATGACAAATGATAAACGAAAAATCTGAAAAAAAAATAGTTTTTTGCATTTTTTCGTATATTTTTAGGTTATGTACAAAACATTAACTAACAAAAATTGTACCTTTTTTAATTATCTATTACTTTGCCATTCAGCATTCTTCTACCAGAAGTTAGGATTCGTCGGATAATGGCAGTTTTCCATGACGCCACCCACTTTTACCATCCTTTTCACCTCCAAAACTACTCTCCAACTTTCCAGATGATGTTTTTCAATTATGACACCCCCTTGACCTTTTCCAGCTGTTAGGTTAGGTTAGAATAATATTTTATTTTTATGAAATTTGGTACAATTCCTCTGGTTTACTAGATAAATGTAAGAGTAAGATTTACAATTTTTCCTATTTTTACGATAAAACTTAAAAATGTGTGCCACCATTAAACTTCAATAATGTGTCATGTTTAAGGTCTGTAAGCAAAAATCTGTAGAAATTAACATGGCACACTATATACCTTACAAGTTCTGTAGCTTATAGAAAACCATAAATTAAAATTTGCAAAAATTATCTGAATTAGGGTAAAGTCGTTATTCTACAAGAAAAAAATCCGTTTATCTCAATTGGAACACATCTGATGCGTATTAAATATGACAGAAATTAATTAAATGAAAGTAATATTGACATAATAACGTATTAATAGATATCAATACATTTTTAATCGAAAATTCTTTCAAGTGAATAATTGATTAGAAGTAACCTTGTTATTTTTTTATTTTCCGCACTGTCGTTATGTCAAGTTTGATTTTTATTAAGTTCTCACCAATAAACTGAAAGTGAATAGATTGTATTTTTATACATTATGAAACCACATCAGGAATACGGAATAATCAACGACATAAAGATTGGTTCATACATAACGCTGACATAGTAATTTGTTGACATTTTCTGTGAACATCTATTATAATCTGGATTGTTAAATTCAAAATCAAATTGTTACCGATATATTTTAGTGATTACTATACTATACAAGGCGGTCCAACGAGAACTTGATTTTCTGGCTTTAAAATGATAGCTCATCAATTTATGATTGGAGATGGAACTACAACCCCCTACCGGAGGTGAGCACAACCCCTTGATTTAGAATTGGAACGAGGGGTATTGGGATACCTCATTTTGAAGATCTTATAAGTACTAGCTGATCCTGAAATTTCGCTTCAAATTATTCATAGGTAATGAAAAAGTTAGTGAAACAGGCAATGTGGAATTTATGTTGAAAATTTATTCTTATCCCACACATTTCAAAGGAAATTAGTAATTAATTGATCATTTTTTGTCCAAAAAAGTATTACTTTTTGGTCAAGGACCATGTTTTTGATTTATCTTAGTTTGTCGCTAATTTTTAAAAAACGTTACACGTGTGTCAAAGTGGTGGTATAGAAGAAAGGGTGGAAATGATAAAATATTTTAGGAATAACAACTCATCGTGAACAACAAGGGCATTATTTAACGACCAACATCCTGGAAAAAATGTATCTGCTGCTTACGTTGTAAGTGTAAATCTTACAGGGTGTTCCATAAGATGGTGGCACACCAAACTTTTTTTTAACAGGAACACTCTGTATTTTATTTTAAATTTGAAATCTGCTTATCTTCCACATCACAACAATTTAAAGTTTTATTATGTTACACCGGGTATTTAAAAAGTTATAACCAATATTACCTGAAAATCGTATCAAGTTTAACCCCCCGTATAATTGGAGAATACGAACATTGATCCATTGCAACCATAGTTTTTTAATTATTGTTAAAAATTATGAAACATATTAGTTTTCATAATATTCGTTAAATTAAATACAGGGTAAATCAAAATGCAAGTACATTATTTTCTTGGTAATTTTAAATAGAACACCCTGTATTTTATATCACTATCGAAAAGTACTAGTGTCATACTACAAATTTTATGAAGTACTTCCTATACCTTCCTATATGTAGCCATCTTTACTTGTGGAGTGTATCGAGCTGTTCATTTGGAGGTCATCAAATCACTCTCCACTAAGGCTTTCGTCAAAACTTTAAGAAGATTTGTACGTGTCAGAGGAAGACCCAGTATTCTGTACAGTGATAACGGAACGAATTTTCATGGAGCGAACAATCTCTACAAGAGCTTTGACTGGGAAGCAATTCAGAAGTTTGAGAATGTAAAGCAGATTAAATGGAAGTTTAGTACCCCGACGGCAGCGTGGCACGGAGGATGGTGGGAAAGACTGATTCGTTCCATGAAGGATCTTCTCAAACGTACCATTGGAAGTGGATCAGTGAATAAGCAAGAATTCAAAGTCCTGCTTCTTTCAGTTGAGGAAACCCTAAACAGTCGGCTCCTTACCTATGTTACTGAAGATGCGGATGACTTGGAATCCCTGACTCCCAATTCATTTCTGTTTTACCCTCGTGATCAAAGATTTTCTGAGGAAGAAGCAACAGAAGCCTCGTTTCTACGGTCTCGAGCGGATTACGTGCAGCGGTTGAAGGATGATTTTAGACGACGATTCCGGGAGGAATACCTTTCTAAGTTAGTGGATCGTGCAAAGGAAGGTCTTATCGACCATTGAAGGAAGGTGAACTAGTACTGGTGGAATGTGATACAAAGAAGCGAGTTTGCTGGCCAATGGGACCGTTCATTAAGTTGTTTACTGGAAAGGATGGAATAAGCCGCATTGCCCAAGTGAAAACTATAGATAGTATCATGGAAAGACCCATTCAGCGATTATACCCCTTGGAAGTGGACTTGGACAATGACCTTGGAAAACCATTAATCAAGAAAGAGAACGAAGGTCCCTTGCTACTTACGATTGGATCTGGAAGAAGCTTCTTCGAACCTTCTTGGTGGGAATGTGTTGGAAATGGAGTCATAGTCACGCAAGATTTGGTAGTTGCGACATTGATCATTAGAATTTTTAATGAGCGAGAGTTTATATTTTAAGGAAACTTCCTGTATTTGTCTAAATTTTTTGAGAATTGTCAGAATTATTTTGTCACTGTCAAAATAAAAAGTAATTGTCTTGTCGAGTCTGATTTTTAGATTAGATTCATTCATAAACGGTAGAATTCGGGTAGATTTCTATTCGTTTTCAACGCCTAGAGTTATCAGTTTTCTAGATATTTTTATTTTTTCATCAAAGTATTCATTTGGTACAAATTTTAACGATTACCAATCATTATTGTGAGTTGGCCCTAATTGGTTTGTCAGAAACTGACAATTTGACATTATTGTTTATTAGTTCAGTAATAGCGTCCCAGAAAAGAAAACAATTTATTTCAAATAAAATTTATAAAAGATAACCGACGAAAATTAAAAAAAAAAATAATAACAACACATAGAACAATAAAAAACAACAGTAATTTTAACTTATCTTACTTAAGTAAGGTGTTCAAAATGACCTCCCACCCAAATGATAGTAATGAATTTTTACTGCAATCCTCTAAAATCCAGATCATATCTACCATTTCATTAGTAGTAACATTGCTAATTTAAATTGAATTAATTACTGAATTACCAAATAATACCTAATTAAGAATAATAAAAAACTCTTCGTTTTAACAAACTTCCACTATTTATTTAAAAAACTGCTAGTGGAAGTTTGTTAAAACGAAGAATTTTTTTATTATTCTTAATAAGATGGACTTCCAAAAAGGAAGGGTTAGTACAATCAATTTAATACCTAATTATTGCTCATTTACAGTGTACCAAAATATTAAATTAATAAACAATAATATCAAACTGTGTGTTTCTGACAAACCAATCAGGGCCAACTCACAATAATAATTGGTAAACGTTAAAATACCTATCTACCAAATGAATACTTTCATGAAAAAATAAAAATATCTAGAAAACTGATAAATTTAGGTATATCCAGTACTTTATAAAATTTGAAGTATGATATTAGTACTTTTCAATAGTGATGTAAAATACAGGATGTTCTATTTAAAATTACCAAGAAAATAATGTACTAGCATTTTGACTTACCCTGTATTTGATTTAAAGAATATTATGAAGACGAATATGTTTTATAATTTTTAACAATTATTAAAAAAGTATGGTTGCAATAGATTAATGTTCCTATTCTCCTTTTTAATTATAATTTTTTTTTTGTAAATTTTACTATAACAAATCTACTAAGCTTCCTCACACTAATCAATCACCCTGTATAGAGTTTTTACCTATTCCTGACAAAAAATATTAACGAAACCCATAATATTGATACTTAGTGAAGAAATTTGAGGTCTGCATTCATCTAATTAAAAATAAAACCATTATTTAAAGTGTGAAACATTATTATTTTTACAATTTTATGTATTTACTATCTTGAACAAAATTATAAATAATTTCAAAATTTCACCCTGTACAATTCATAATAGACCCTACATGGTATAGTTCGTTGAGATCTTATTGTTAAGGAGCTTTTAAAATTATAAAAATATACAGGGTTTCATTAAAAATATAGATCATGGACGATGCCAAAGTTGCGTGTATCACTCTATAAATTTAAATTTATGTTTAAAAAGCTCACATTTGAATTTCAAATAATTTTATTCCATAAGTGGTTTTCACACTGTATATAGTTACTAAACACCTGAGTTATGTTATTCTGTTGAAATCACGTACGTTTATTGCTCGTGAAATTAGTTAAAGGTCGAGTCATAAACCACCCTTTGCTTTGTTTACATACTATTTAATTATTAAATATAAAATGATATCATCACATCGCCATCGATGGATATTTTGATCCTAAATTTCAGGATCAAATAGTACTCAAAATGAGGCATCGGAACACCCCACATCCCTATTCAAAATCAATGGATTGTGCTCACCTCCGGTAGGGGGTTTAAATTACTGGGATACAAAGAGCATAAAAGTAGTTCCCCCTCGAATCAGCGATCGATTTTCTACAATTTCATTTTAAAGTCTGAGAATCGAGGTGTTAAGTTTTCGTCGTACCACCCTGTATGAATATTAATAAATATTGTAACGAATATTATGATTTAATGATTATAGTTTAATTAATTTATTTATAAATTTAATATCGATTGATATTTGATCGATATTATTTGATATTATTTAAATGTAATATAGCAAGATCTTATTTTTCTCAGGGTGGTTATGTTCTGCAAGCTTCTAGTTGGACAATTAGGTAGGTATATGACTGAAAAATTGATTAATTATAATTACAAATTTATTATGAATGAGTTAAATTAAAACAGTAATATATTGAATGACTAATAAAATAATAAGTAGGAAAATTAGAAAAAAGAAAGGCCTTTTATTAGCTAGAAAAGAACTTACTTGATGTTGAAACTGTCAAATCAATTATTGTTACTAATGCAATGGTAAATAAGTTTTTATCGAAATTCATTAATTAAGAAGTATCAAATAAATTATTTTGTTTTAAATTATATAACTTAACTAACTACTACAAAAATTCAAAATGTTTACAATGTTTTCTGATCTTAATACGTAGAGTCCTGCTGTCTGATTGGTGGAAAAAAACTGTAGTCCCTCTATGAAAAACGGAAACCAACGAAGGTATACGTGAAATCTCCGACTTTTGAAAAATGTCGTGGTTGTTAGACGTTTGGTTTCTTGTGTAATATAATTGTTCCTCCAAATCGATTTATGGATATAGTTCAGTGTTTGTTGGAATATAGTTCTTTTAATTGTATTATAAATGGTAAGTACACTTAATTCCTTCTTTTTTATACACCGAAAATGTTTTTAATTACACTTTTGATTACTTTGGTAATAATTTTAAACTTATGTTCTTAATGTCACTATTTAGCACTTTATTTTACTTTTTGATCACTTTAGTAATAAGAACAATAAAAAACTGAACGGTTAAACTAAACTTCCACTATTTATTCGAAAAATTCGCTTTAACATTCAATTACAGCTGTTTCGCTATAACTAGCATCGTCAGATTGACATATTGAAATTACATTTTTGTTTGTTTGTAACTAGGTACTTGATGTTGCTAAGTAGTTAAGGCTAGACCAAGTAAGGAAGTAATAAGACATAACAATATTAAAGCTTAGATGTTATTAGCCCTAAGGGATTATCCTGGATGTATTTCCCTCTAAGATCAGTATAACTGTACAATAATATAGAAAAACCAGGAAAAAACTATATCATGCTGATCTTTACAATAACTTAATATATTTGTGTTATAATAATGTCTTATCTATGTATAAAATGAATACTCAATCAAAGCAAACAGTTTAATAGTGGAGAACTTCCAAGATTTATTTGTTCATTAACTACTTTAAACTGTTGATCTGCTAGATGTCTTTTAATTTCAAGTTCTTCTAGAAAATCTAAATTTTGTTTTTTATCACAAATGTGTAGTATATGAATGTCCTTGGTTTGTATAAGTGAGTTTGGATGTTCCAGTAGGTGTTTTGCATAGTTCGACTTATCTGGTTGTTGTAATCTATATGCTCTTAAGTGTTCATTAAATCTTACTTTCTTTAGTTTGTTTTGGAAATATTAGTTCTAGTGACACTTTTTGTTCTTTTTTATTAATTAATTTATTTGTCAAATGTATTGGATAGCCATTAGATGTAGCTATTTGTTTTATAATCTCAATTTCTTTATTAAAATTATTTTTGTTCATTGGAATTGAAAATGCTCTACGTATCATGGAATTATAAGCTGCTAATTTATGTGATAGTGGATGAAATTAAAAGCTATAAAAGTATTACATATTGTGGAAATATTTCCAATGCAATTTCAAAAATAATATCTTGGGCAACATCATCATTAATATCATTTAAAACACAAAATAATATTGGAACAAAATTGTTAAATGTGAAAACAAAATTACCAAAATTAAAAAAATCTGGTGTTTACAAAATTAATTGTCCAAAATGTAATGCAGTATATATAGGTCAAACACAAACAAATTTTGAAGTAAGATTTAATGAACACTTAAGAGCATATAGATTACAACAACCAGATAAGTCGAACTATGCAAAACACCTACTGGAACATCCAAACTCACTTATACAAACCAAGGACATTCATATACTACACATTTGTGATAAAAAACAAAATTTAGATTTTCTAGAAGAACTTGAAATTAAAAGACATCTAGCAGATCAACAGTTTAAAGTAATTAATGAACAAATAAATCTTGGAAGTTCTCCACTATTAAACTGTTTACTTTGATTGAGTATTCATTTTATACATAGATAAGACATTATTATAACACAAATATATTAAGTTATTGTAAAGATCAGCATGATATAGTTTTTTCCTGGTTTTTCTATATCATTGCACAGTTATACTGATCTTAGAGGGAAATACATCCAGGATAATCCCTTAGGACTAATAACATCTAGGCTTTAATATTGTTATGTCTTATTACTTCCTTACTTGGTCTAGCCTTAACTCCTTAACAACATCAAGCACCTAGTTACAAACAAACAACATGTAATTTCAATATGTCAATCTGACGATGCTAGTTATAGCGAAACAGCTGTAATTGAATGTTAAAGCGAATTTTTCGAATAAATAGTGGAAGTTTAGTTTAACCGTTCAGTTTTTTATTGTTCTTAGTAAGATGAACTTTCACAAAGTAAAGGTTAACACAATCAATTTTACTTTAGTAATACTTTTTTGAGTTATCTTCTTAATGTCATTATTTAACACTTTATTTTTACTACTTTTAAAAACTGTTTGTTCACTCTGTTCAAACTAACTGTTCACACTGACTGATCTTCTATGGCTCACTTCCAATCATATACTCCTCAACGACCTCTGCTCAAGTCTTTTTATAGGTTTCTCACCTTCCAGAAATTTCTTGTATGGTTCTATGAATTAGTCATGTGCTAGAATACTATGTGCATCTCTCTCTTTCTTATATATCACCAGACATACTCACTTCATCTACTTGTGGATTTTTCTAGAGCTCATTGGTGCGAATAATATATCTGTCTTCTTTTTTCACATTATATAATTAATTTCTCGAAATTTCTGGTAGGTTTAAATAACATGTTTATGTACAAAATATAATATTGATACATTACATAATACAAATTATTTCTAAGTTAAAATTTTCTAACAAATACATAAAAATATATAATAAAAGTTATTTGATTAAGTTAATATTAAACAACTTCTGTTAATATTATACTATTACTAAATATTTAAATGTTACAATATAATTAGTGATAATTACAAAAACTTCATTTAAATATCATTCGGTACTACATACTACTATATTATTTATAAATATGATGAACTAATAAATTCTGAATATATATTACAATTAACTCTGGGCAATATTTGTACTTAGCATAATTTAACGTAAATATTATTTTAAAATTTTAACTAGAAATGTTGATGAATTGATTATAAATCATTGTAGTTATGTAAATACCTGCAAAATCAACAATAATCAAATTGATAAATCACCCAATTTGGTAAAAAATAAGAATAACTTGGGAATTAAATTGTTTTAGAAAATTAAATAACAATTTTTTGTTTGTCGCTGTTGAAAAATCAACATAATTGACACTTATTTATTTATTTTTTAATTAAAGTGGATTAAATTCTTGCATTTTATAAAATAGGTCTGTATTAGTTTAGCTGTACAAATAAAATGTTTATAAAATTTTCCCTTTGGCTACAATCCGCATTTGAAATTTAATTTTAATGATTACCTACGTCATCAGTGGTATGTAATGTGTACGAATAAAATCTGTAGAAAATTTACGATGTTGTCGATATCCGTGTGTTAAAATTAACTCAAAACCCTCTCTCTTTTATTTGTTGTAATAAAAAAAGATAACCCTATCGATATATTTGATCTGTGATTGACACTTTTATAATCAGTCAAAGTTGACTATTAAACACATTTCATCATTGGTTATTAGTTGGCGGTTAATTTAAAACTTACTAATTATTTATTGTTAAATTTTACGAAATGAGAAATATTAGGGGAAAGTGGCCTAAAATAATCCCCCTAACACAAAAATTGTTGAGAATCGCAGGGGTGACATAATTAACAAATAATATATTTTTTATTGGGATGTCTAGTCAATGCCCTCTAAAGGTACCACCGTATTATTTGAGAAAAGATAATTCAAAAATGTTTTTTTATTAGTAACGTACATAACTGCAAAAGGATCATTTTACCCTACGGGGTGGGGCAAAATGATCCCCCTAGGCAGGGTAAAATGATCCCCCCATTTTATGAAAAATAACAAAGAAAAAGGTTTAACAACACATTAAAAAATAACTGCTTTATTAAACAAACTCAAATTAAAATTCTCACGTAAATAAAATTTTCAAAACACAACAGAAACTTAGGTAAAGTCTCTCTTTTAGCTTAAAATAAAAGCAAAAACAACTGTTTCTTAAGCTCACATATCACTCTACGCGCTTTTTCTATTCTTTTGGTTGGCGATACAACGATCGCAGCTGTAGGGTTCGCAGTCATCATCGTCAATTCCCGCGCATGCATTATGTGCCCAGGCTGGGCAGCCCAGCGTTTGCACTTGACACACTGCACCCATCCTTCTCCTGCAGCAGATTGCAGAAACTGTTCAGAGCAAAAGAGACATTCCACATCGTCTTCCACTTCTGATTCGTCATCATCTTCAACTTGTTCCTTCCTTTTTCTGTTAAAGCACGGGCACGGGCTGCTGAAGTTGCTTCAGGTGATCTCAATGCAAGTTCTGGATGTCTCATGCGAAAACCAGCTAACCAGTCTTTTTCAGAAAGTTTAAACTCATCGGAAAATGGATGCTCAATTCCGTTTCTAACTGCCACCTGATATGCAATAGATCTTACATCTTTGCTGGTAAGACCATACATTCTGCTCTCCATATCTAGAATATGGGCAACAAGCTCTGTTTCCTGCTTTTCAGAGGCTTTTTGCCGCCAAGTTTCTTTAGTTGATTGACGGCCAGCTTGTTTCTCCCCTTACAGCGCCTCCTTAAACTCATTATTGGCACCTCAAAATGGCATACCATTGCCAACTTCTTCTATAGCTTGCCGCATTCGATCCTCGTCCCATCCTTGCCTTACACTCTTCCTTTTATATTTATTCACCATTTTCTAAGTCTGCAAGACAAAACATTCACTTACTGATAAATATTTGAAAATGAGGGCAAAATGATCCTGAGATCATATTGCCCCAACAGATGGGGGATCATTTTGCCCGAAAGTGAGTTATATGGTTCAAACCAAGCTTCCGGCAATGTCGGCCATGTTTAAATATTACAAACACATGGTAAATTGTAGCCCATAAGATGAGCTTACAGCATGCATATTACAATTTGGCGTCACTATTACTTTACAAACACTGCTACAATCACAATAATGTACTTACCTTACATGAACGAGTATGAAATCCACCTTTTTGTCACTTGTTTCACCCCGTTGATCATAACACGCCTAATGTCGATTCAGGACTACTAAAGGTCCATCCCCAATCAATTCAATGGCTAAGTGACACTTCGGCACGCGTGCTAGGACAATGACGTTTGAACGTAAGTATCCTCAATTCAATTTCGTGCTGACATGCGCGCCGACTCTAAAGTGCAAGCTTGCAAGTTGCAAGCTTTTTCGGTGCGTGCCGAATTGTGACATGCGCATTTTGGTACCCTAACCCTATTTTCTGTTTTATTATTTTTGTAAACAATCATTTAATATATCTATATCTATATACTCTACTCTATTTAAACCACAAATAACCTAGAAAATGTGTAATAATAACAATGTCGGCGATTACATTCCAGACTGAATTGACAATTGACTTGACAGGATTGAGTGATTGAGGATGGGTATCCGTTTTGCAGCACGCGTGCTGAAATGCCACTTCGCTAGCAGATTGATTGAGGATGTACCTTAAAGTCAACGTGAGGGATGTTATCCATGCATTTACATGGCAGATGGCAGCACCGATACCGAAATAAATAAGTGAGATCGTTTTACCCGAAGGGATCATTTTAGGCCACTCTCCCCTACATGCAGAATTAATGCCAATATAAGTAACTAAGTAACTTTACCTAAATATTTACTATTATCATTTTAATTAATAAGATCATACTAAACTAGTGCATTGAAAACTATTAATACTACTATAAAATAGAATATAGAACAGTTTTCTAGTACCACCAACCAAAGACTGGATTTGAAACAAAACCAACTACTTTTAACCGGAGTTAAAACATAAAAATACGAATAACAGAAGCCAGGCAGCAACTTAAATGGAATAGTAAAGATTCACCCTTTTAAGGTCCAAAAAAACCGCATGATGTTCTAAAGAAGACTTTAAAAATTACCAAAAATTAATTAAGTCTTTAGGTATAAACAAGACAATGATGAATTTGTCCGATTTGTTGTGAAACCTTTCTACCAAAACAAAAACTCAAAGAGAGCTCGCAAACAGAAAGATTTTTGTACTGATAACTTTTCGTTTCTAAGCATGGACGTCACAAAAAAATTTTATTTAACCAATAATAAATTTAAATAAAATAATAAAATTAACTTTATTTAATATCAATGTTCAAAAAGCTCATCCATATAATGAAACAAGAATACGAAGGTAATATAAAGATATTCAAGAAAGTTTTATCATCTACAATATAGTTATCACAGTATGGTATAAGCAATGTAGAGTGATTAAAACTTTGATAGTTCTCAAACTATATGTATAGTTGTTAACGTTATCAAAGTGATTAGAATAATGTAAAACTTGTGGTGTATTTCAAGAGAAAACCACACCTTATATCTTGCTGTTCGCTGAGATCTGTATGTGTATGCAACAAAATTCAAATGAGTTCCACAGTTGACTCTATATTGATGGAAATAACACCTAGTTTGTTTTATTCAGGTTTTTTCAACAGTTGTCTATATGGTAACTTACTCAAAATATGATAATTTAATAAAAAATAAATCACCCGAAATGGGTGATTTATTAAAAAATAAATAATTTTCATCCACTGCATTTAGCAAAAAGTTTTTGTCCGTAAGAACACTTTAAACAATTGCAGTAAATAGTTTCTCCATGATCATCACAGAATTTAACAATTCTGAAATCAAATTTGATTACAGAATGCTGAAATTCTCTCTCTTGAAATTGATAAAATAATCTGCAGCACCTCTGCCCCCATGCAACTTAAATGTACTTTCTCTCTCTTGTGTTAGAATAATATTCTCACACTGGTTAGCAATAAAAGCATTAGCCTTGACGCAGGTGATTGTTAGTGCAAGATTTGAGTAAATGTCATAATTATTAGGGTATAAACTAAAATAAGTTGCTACAAAAGGTACCGCCTAGCGGCAAATTTTGCTTTGTCGGAACATTGTCTACATAGGCGTGTATGTCCGTGTGTATTACAAATATTGTCGATCACATAATCGTTTTTTAAATTAAGCGCTTTTATACTTCGTAGTAATTCTTTCTTTGTCGTTACCTTTTCCGAACTAATATCCCTATTTTTCATAAATTCTAAAATATCTGCCTTCTTTGAACTAGAATTTGGAATTTTATTTAATATCCGCGAATGATAGGAAGCATTGTCCATAACGACTACTGAATTTGAAGGAATGATAGTCGGCTGTACATTGCTTAATATTTTTCGCAGACAGTAGTAACGCATTTAGTATAAAACCGTTTTCACTTCCGGCTTGAAGCGCATTTAAACTACACTTTTGAGACTGATCTACCCAGCCATACTGAACAGTATCATGTGTGTCAAACCAAGTCTCATCTAGGTAAACTATATACCTTTTTAATTCACGATACTTCGTTATTTTATCTAAATACTCTTCACGGAGTACAACAATACGCCGCGATTCCATTATAACCATTCGTTTATCTAATTTCTTATAATTAAAAGCGCATTCTAATAGTATACCGCGTAAAGTTTCTGAGCTTTTATAATTATAATCAGGATAATCTCATAATTTTCCTTTGAACGATTTCCAAAGTCAGTACAATATTTTCTTAATATAAATTATAAACCGTTCGCTTTATAACATCTTTTGTAGCATCGTCAGCATTTGGAAATTTTGTTTTTTTGTTTTTCCGCACCTGCGAATAATCTATAACGTCACCGCGCTTAATAACCCGAGAAATAGTGTAAATAGAAATTTTAGTTAAGGTATTAATTCGCTTTATTATAACCGCATCTGATTTTTTATTATCTTCATTTTTCAAACACTGATACATATTTAAAATAACCCTCTGACACTGAATGTGTAAATCTTTATTGCAAAATTCGCTACTAACCTCACCTGTTGGCGATATCATATCTGAATTTTAATTTTGATCTGGATTTCCATTTTCTGATTCAAAAGGTCTCCAAAACGCTGCCATAATATATGTAACTAATTTAAGGTTATCTATCAATTAATATGGGCAAAAATTACAATACGTAAACCAATTATTAAAAATGAATTACCGAAACAAAGATATATCTAAAGTTAATACTTAACTGCTCCAAATAAAAATCTGGACTCTCCGTCTCTGCAATAGACACTGACTTTATGAGTTATATAAAAACTGCCACAAAAAAAATAACCCCCAGACCCCTGCACGCAACAGAATACAGCGGACCATTAAAAGCCGTCAACAAGTAGCGTGCGTACTCCACTTGCTTTCGCACTGTCCAACTACAATTCTAGAGAGAGCTTGGATTCCGACGAGTGGATGTTTAACGGGACAAATATGTTGTTTTCATGCCATTTTTTCTACTTTGAAGCCTAGTAAACTAACTCACTCTGTATAACACTTTTAAATGTTTTTTAGCAATTAGTATTGGAAAGACTATACTATCACGTTTCGATTCGAAAATATAAAAAAGATCAAAAATTTTTCCAGTGATTCAGAATTAGAGTATAATTAATATACTGGACAATTTACTATCAAAATAATCAAAGAATTAGTATGTAAAGTATTACAAACTGTTCATGGATTTAAAATCTGTGATCGTGGAGAAAGTATAGTCTGCTACTCGATTAAAATGAAAATTCGTGATGCTTGTCTTCGGCTAGCGCTCGTATCGAATTTTCATTCTAATCTTGTTACAGATTATACTATTCTCGCATGTACCAGACCTACACGGAAGTGTTTGAAAAGTAAATATTACGACTGTGATGTAAAATAACGATATAAAAAGGGAACAATAGTGGTAATTTTCACGATTTGCTTGACTCTATAGTGTGGGTTAAGTTTAACTTGTAGCTTATTCCTAGAGGTTATAGTACACCGTAGAGCCATACAACCTGCAACGAAGTTAGAGGTAAAGCTTTTTTAAGGTCATTATAAGCTCCGCCGTTTTGTCTTCCACCTTCCAGAAACGATAGTCCGATGTTAGACCAGTGGTGCCCAACCTGTCGCTCGCGGGCACCTGGTAGCCCTAGGCTTGTTTTCTAGGCGCCTGCGAACAATATGGGTAAAATATATTAAACAATAAACGCTCTATGGTATGATTCTGCGTGAGTGCGGGCAGCGCCGTCGGTGGCATCGTGTTCTTGCAAATCACGAGCGCGGTCGGTCCTAACCACAAATAAGGGCCGACCGCACTCGCGATCTATGCTCGTGATACCTACACAGCATGAAAACAAGAAAGAGGTTTTCGCTTCGTTCTAATCTCAATAAATTAAATTGAAATTGATTGTGTTAACCTCTACTTTTTGGAAGTTCATCTTACTAAGAACAATTAATAACTAAAGAATGTATAGTTCTAGTTAAAAAGCTATTAGATGAAAGAAATATCCATCCAGGTATAATATCAGACATAATTGATCTATTTGATGTATGCATTAGTCAAAATTATTTTACTTTTGATAACAAAGTTTATATTCAAAATGAGGGTCTTCCCATGGGAAGTCCTATTTCTCCAATTTTGGCAAATATATTTATGGATAATTTAGAAAACAAAATCTTTAATTCTAGTTATAAAAACAATATTGTATTTTGGTATAGATATGTTGATGATGTGTTAGCAGGTTTTGTAGGTAGCGAACGGCAGTTAGATATATTTTTTAATTATATTAATACCTTGCATCCTAAAATTAATTTTACTTTAGAAGTTGAAGAAAATAATTCAATTAATTTTCTAGATTTAAGAATTGAAAAAGTTAATAATTCATTAAATTATTCAATATACAGAAAACCTACACAAACAGATGTAACCATACCATATAATTCAAATCATCCACTATCACATAAATTAGCAGCTTATAATTCCATGATACATAGAGCATTTTCGATTCCAATGAACAAAAGTAATTTTAATAAAGAAATTGAGATCATAAAACAAATAGCTACATCTAATGGCTATCCAATACATTTGATAAATAAATTAATTAATAAGAAAGAACAAAAAATGTCACTAGAACTAATATATCCAAAACAAACTAAAGAAATTAAAAGCTATAAAAGTATTACATATTGTGGAAATATTTCCAATGCAATTTCAAAAATAATATCTTCGGCAACATCAACATTAATATCATTTAAAACACAAAATAGTATTGGAACAAAATTGTTAAATGTAAAAACAAAACTACCAAAATTAAAAAAATCTGGTGTTTACAAAATTAATTGTCCAAAATGTAATGCAGTATATATAGGTCAAACACAAAGAAATTTTGAAGTAAGATTTAATGAACACTTAAGAGCATATAGATTACAACAACCAGATAAGTCGAACTATGCAAAACACCTACTGGAACATCCAAACTCACTTATACACACCAATGACATTCATATACTACACATTTGTGATAAAAAACAAAATTTAGATTTTCTAGAAGAACTTGAAATTAAAAGACATCTAGCAGATCAACAGTTTAAAGTAGTTAATGAACAAATAAATCTTGGAAGTTCTCCACTATTAAACTGTTTACTTTGATTGAGTCTTCATTTTATACATAGATAAGACATTATTATAACATAAATATATTAAGTTATTGTAAAGATCAGCATGATATAGTTTTTTCCTGGTTTTTCTATATCATTGCACAGTTATACTGATCTTAGAGGGAAATACATCCAGGATAATCCCTTAGGGCTAATAACATCTAGGCTTTAATATTGTTATGTCTTATTACTTCCTTACTTGGTCTAGCCTTAACTCCTTATCAACATCAAGCACCTAGTTACAAACAAACAACATGTAATTTCAATATGTCAATCTGACGATGCTAGTGATAGCGAAACAGCTGTAATTGATTTTAAAGCGAATTTTTCAAATAAATAGTGGAAGTTTAGTTTAACTGTGCAGTTATTAATTGTTCTTAAATTAAATTGAGTCCTTCGTGGGGTGCATGTTTATAAATATCTTCCAGTAACTCATTAGAGCTGCTTTATAAGTGCCTCAGCAATCTGTTTCCTTACCTCAGCCATATTTTTATAGAGATCAATCTCTCCTCCAAGTGATTTTAGAGGGATTTTCTGTATCCGCTCCAGTCTGTACTCTTTGTACCCCGGAATTGCACTATAGGTCTTGGCACCAACCTCTTTACGAATCTGATATGCAGATGATTAGAGCATGAAGGCCCCCTTGGACACAGGCCAGTCAAAAATTTTGGTAATTAGAAACTGTTATATTAAGGTATTCAGTTTTATCAAGAGCTTCCCTACGGATTATATTTATGAAAGTTAGTTATTTATAGAGAGATCCTCTATATAAGGCTCAGTAACCGAATTTGAGGCCCGTCCTTTGACGTTTTTCGGGCAGTGTCCATTACTGATTGCTGCAACAGTTTCGAATCATCGTTCGATAGCTGGACGTTTGGGTATTCAGGATGGATAATACCCAATCTGGCTCTCTCCGTCTCGGCTCTAATGACTTCCTCTGGTCCAGCGACGTCCCTGCTCCTTAGCTGATTTTCTTGTGGACGGTCCACAGGCGGATTGTTCTCCTGTCTTCTTCCCTTCCAACTTTTGTAGAATAGCAACGAGCAACCTCATAATTGACACCGCTCTTGATCAACCGGCTAAGATTTTTTGCCGTCGCATCGGAAAATCTACTCTAGCAACATCTATAGTGTCCGCTTCCTTTAGTGATTTTTTTACTCCTTTGAATGGAGTTCCGTGGATGAAAGTAAATCCCTCTTCACCTTCATATATTGATCCCACGAGCAGCAGGTAAAAGAAAAGTCCACCAAGTAAGAGCCTCGCTTACCACGCCAAGACAAACTGCTCTAGGAGGTCGACTGATATCCTAGAGGTTCCTTTAGCAGTGTCAATACCTGGTACCATTCAGGCTTCGGCACGGGTCACGTAACACCTCGAGGAAGTCTCTCAGCCTGTTTTATCTAGATCCGACGCCACTCTTGGGAAAAGCTTCCTAGTTTACTACGACACCTCGGCTAACTTGAAGTTAGTAACTTCAATAGAATAGCCAGTAGCAGAGTAGACGGCGTATTTGCTCGAGCTGTTCCTTGGTTGGTCCTCCCAGGAGGGGAGTGTGAAGTATAAAAGTGCCCATGTTCTCATTGAATCAATCACTTTGGTATCCAACATTTCCATTTGTTCCCAAAAATACGTTTTAATATAAAAATCGTCTTCCATGAGTTTCTATCTAGGTATAATTTTATAGCTAGGAACATTTTATAAGGATGCATTTTTATTTCTTCTATAATGTTTTAATAATCGCTATGAAGGTGTGGCTAATATATAATTTGACATCATCACTTGCGAAACTGCTTTTTTATTTTACCTATTGTCCCTTGGGAAATATAGGTGGTCACTTTTGAATTTATATAAAGCGATTCATCACAGAATTATTATTTTGTATATTTCTGGTAACTAAACCATAAGAATATAAAAAATACCAGTAGGTAGGTATTTCAATTATGAGTGATTTTTTATTCTGTCTTCTTTTATTTATATTTATAAAATATTCTGGATGCCTCCACATTTTTTAATTCTCCATTTTGACATACATATGAAAATTTATTAAAATTTGTTCAAAGAAGTTTGGTTCATATTAATTTTATTATGAATTTATTTTTTGTCAAAGCTTTTCAACATCTCACTTCATAATCCTTGAATAAATTACTTTTTTTTATTTTTGGTGGAATCGAATAAAACTTCGCCATCTAGTTTTTAAACAGCTAGTTAGGTAGGTACCTACGGCTTTGGCAGTGAATATTTAGATCTATATATTATTTTGAAAATCAATATAATTTATTTTTTAAATTCATTAAACAAAGAATAAATACCTACTTTAATAAAGGTTATATTCATCTTTAAGTTAGGATAAGATTAATTTAAGAGAAGTATTTAAATTAGTGATGTGACTCGGATAATTATTTTAAAATATTAGTAAGTAGGTACTTAGGTACCTACCTACCTAACCTTTAAGTGTTAGGTAGGTATCTAGGTATGTGCAATTAGTACCTACCTAGGTTATCTTCCAGTTTAACCATCCGCTAAAAATTCTCTGCGCATGTACAAAAATATTCGAAATTTACAGCGGGAGAGCCGCACAGTGTTGTCAGTTCAAAACATTTTTTCCTGAAAGCGAATAGTTTAGTTTTGATTTAGTAAATTTGATTATAAAAAACTCACGTTAATAAGGAGCGTTACTGCTAAAATTCATAAGTAATAATTAAGATGCTAAGAACAGCAGTTGAAAATATGAATAATAACGTAGGTAGGTACTTCCCTTCGTTATTTCGAATTAAATATATTGTAATATGCGAATATAAAAATCTCACGTTTTCATGGTATTCTGTGATTTTAATTTATTATGGTTTTAAATTAATGAAAAATATAAACTACCACAATAAATGCAGTAGAAACTATAAGGAAAAACATTTTAAATAATGCATATTATATTAAAATTAAATAATATATAATTAAAATTTTATATTGTCTTCTGATTTATTTAAGGCATATTATGTTTACATGCATATAAAATTTAAATCCAAAATCAACCCTATAATTGAATCTTCTTTTTATAATAAATTAACTTTATCTGCAAAATGTACATACTGTACGTTCAACATGCATTATTTCATAGATTTACTTAACTCGATTACATAACTTAAGTTACGCAATCTGTTAAATAATGTCTATAATTTTCGTCTTTCCAATGTTTATTCACTCACTTTATTTATTCATAAATATGTGGCAACGCAGCTCGAGATTTAAACTTTGCCGCTCCTTATCAACCAATAAAGTTATCCTTGATACTTCAAATTTTGTACATGCGCAGAGAATTTTTAGCGGATGGTTAAACTGGAAGATAACCCCTACCTATATTAGAATAATTTTTAAATAAATACAAAGTATTTTTATTAAATATAGAGAAAAAGAGTTTGGTTATATGATTATAACCCCAAATATTATCCTCTGTAATTTGTACTACAGAGACTCTAGTGCTGATAAAAGCAAAGTACGCGAGAAGGTTATCTCTTAAAAATTATTCTTAGATATATTTTAACAATATCAAGAATTTACAACATATTTAAATAAACTGATAAGTTATTGTAGCAAGATGAAATTATTTACCAGTTTCAAAAATGTATACAATAGGTTATTAAAAAATAATCTTGTGCTTGTTCAGTCTGTGCAATCAGGAATTTTATGTAGCGCAGGAGATATAATAGCTCAAGTTGTAGCTGAAAATAAATCTGCCAGCGAGATTAATATTAAAAGAACATGTTGTTTTACTGTTTTAGGTGCTGGTTTTATAGTAAGTTACTTTTCCCCAGAGGATACTTTTATAATTTTTATATATCAACACATAAACTTTTTAGGGGCCTACAGTAACTATTTGGTACAAATTTCTTTCCAGAACACTGGGGGATAAAGGGAAAATGGTAGTTTTAAAAAAAGTAGCTGCTGATCAACTTTTATTTGTTCCACCATTTCAAATAGCTCTAATTTCAATAATCAATGGTCTACAAGGAAGAGATTTTGCATTTATTAAAGATCAGTTAAGGTTAAAATATACAGATATTTTAATAGCAGGATACAAACTGTGGCCAGCAGTGCAATTGGCTAATTTCTATTTTGTACCTTTAGCATATCAAGTTTTAGTGGTACAAAGTGTTGCACTGTTTTGGAACTCTTATGTATCATGGAAAACCCATTATGGTATAGGAAAAGTTTAGAAGTGATTTAAAATATTGAAACCTTAATATAGATGATATGCTGGAGTAAATATTCAAATGCAAAATTTAATGTTTAACTAATTATATTGTATCAATTATGTACCTGCTATTGTACAGTTTAGATTATGCCCAATATGTTATATGTAATGACAATATTTATTTAAAATAGAAGCAACACAATATACTAGAGGAAGTTGGTATATAAATATTTAAGCACTACATTCCCTTTTGCTTTACAGATAGCATATAGCCCAGAAAGTAGTTGTTAATGTAATATGTTGCCTATGATAATTCCTGATTAAATTTTATAATAATTAATCTATTGGTTCTTCCAATAGGTAGACTCCTTTGTACATTTGTTTACTAAGTATTATATAGTGGAAAGTTAAAACTATTTAATTTGTTTAATATATAAACATACCTATTACATTCATCCTTACCTACTTTAATTATCAATTGTCTTTATCGGATGCTAGAAGACTAGAAACCTAGCGTGATTGAACTTCCACTATTTATTCGTAAAATACGTTTTTTAAATGTAAAGACAGCTGTTTCGCTAAAAACTAGCTGACGATGTCATTGCATTTAAAAAACGTATTTTGCAAATAAATAGTGGAAGTAGTTCAATCGTTTTATTTATTGTTCTTAGTAAGATGGACTTCCACAAAGTAAAGGTTACCACAATCAATTACATAAAAAGTTGATACGGTCGATTGCACCAACTTACTTATAGGTAGGTACCTAATTTTATTATGATGCTAAATACAAACACAGTAATCAAAATATTAACATTTATGTCCGACTGAAAATTAAGGTTGGTAAACCCTAATAGTTCTATAATTTTTAGAGGCCCTTGATAACATGAAAATGAGCTAAGTAACAAAAGCAGGTGAAGACTTTGAAGTCTCTAAAAAACTTATAAAAGTAATCATGATGATAGTGAAAAAATTCTACACCTATAGGGTAGACAACCTCTTAAGCAACCCTTTTTGACATTTTTATCATCTGTATATTTTACAAGTCGGCACACAAACACTTCCAAAATGCGTTGAAATGCTTGCCTTTTCCTGCTTCTTTTGTTATAATACTTATTACTTATTATTAAGAACAGTAAACAACTAAATGGTTGAATTAAACTTCGCAAAATGCGTTTTTAAATGCAATGACGGCCGTTTCGCTAGAATTAGCATTGTCAATCTTAGCTGTTTACTGTTCTTAATTTATCTCTTGTTTATTTTAAAATTTGTTGATAAAAATGAGAAAATGAAATTTTAAGAAATAGAGGAGCTGCTACTTAGTAATAAGTAACTTCTTAAAAAGGTGGGTTAGGGCCATCATGAAATGAGCCAGTCAACAAACTAAATAGTTTAGATTGTCCTTTATTAATTTGTTTGTTTATTATTAAATTAAAACTCAAATAACCTTATATTTTGTTTATTTTATATTCAAAATTTCAATTCAATAATAATAGTACTACATAGGTACTTATTAATAATATTTATGGAATATCACTATCACCTTCTTCATCATTACTTTCATGATCAATGTTGTCCTCATCATCAAAGTCTTCATCATGTGTTTTTAAAGAATTTAATTTGTTTAATAAATCTTCTCTCTCATCTTCAATTGTGTTATCTTTACAAGGTTTGTCTTCTGTATTTACCTGTTTCTCTTTACCTTTTTTATCCATATATCTTAAAAATGTCCGTCGTTTTCTTTCTGGAAGTGACTGCAGCAATGCCTTCAGTTCATTGTCTAGTTTCAACTAAAAAAAGTAAAAAGGTAAGTTAACAACACCTGGATTTCTATTCAAATTATACTTACTTGTTCTTTTTCTGGAGGATTGGCAACAACAATTTCTTTACTTTGACAACACTTGGTGCAAATTCCCAATTTTCTTCCACATTCTGTACACATTACATGGTATGCTTTCTTAACAGTCTTTAATCCACACTTGGTACATGTTTTTGGTTGAGTAAGTGGTTTGTATTTCTTGTACTTTATTTTCCATTCAATTATATCTTTGCAACGAACACATACATCACTTACTTGTATTGAATTTATCATTTTTGTTCTGTGGTTGGTGTCATGAAGATTGTTTTTGAAAGCTGCGCGGTTTTTGTGCTTTTGCGGACGAGTTCGGGTTGAGTTACCTTTTTGAGTGCTCATGTTTAGGCTGTGATCTGGAAAAAATTTAGTGGTTTACCCACAATAATAAAACTTTCCTTTGTGATAAAAGAAAGCAATTAATAATAAATAAAACAAGAAACAACTGCAAATTACTTCCAACACAGTAAAACAACTTTTAGACATATTATGTATTTTAAATAATTGAGTACAGAATAAATTGATAATTTAAATGTTAATCATCTCCTTCTATTACTTCTTGATGTATAGACTCTGTTACTAATTTTAGCAGTTCTTTTTCAATTTTCCTATTTTGATCTACTTCATTTTCTATAAAATTCTGTATTTCTACAAATTTGCTAAATATATCATTAGATGATGTAGATGAACTATTTCTAGCTAGGGAATCAAGAACTTTAAACATAGTACAGTATTCATTTAACTCATTCTGTAATTCATTTGCTAAAGCACGATATTGAGGTAACTCATCCCATGTATCAGATAAGGGTCCTTTATCTGTTGCTCTTTGCACAATTTCAATTTGTTTTAAAAGACAATTTCTATATTCTTTACTAACTACAACTACAAAATCTTTCAACTGATTCATCAGTTTGACTATTGCAGCATCTCCTTCTTGCAATGCTGCAGTAATATCATCTTCTAAATTAACAGTTTTAAATTTATCCATTACTGTTGTGACTAAACAACAAATTTGAACTCCAGTTATTAGATTTCGTTTGGTTGATTGTTTAAATTTACAAGTTGTTGCACTCGATATGTACCGACGGCACAGTCTGAATGTGCGATGAAATATTCTATATTGACAAAACATGGGTACCCAAGTATTTAAAACACATCTACAAAAAATAGTTTTCATGACAACTAATATAGATTAAACATGTTTATTTTAAATATGTCAAAACACTGTTTTCGAAGATACATTTCATTGGCAAATAGTTTAAATATTTTATTTTCATCCCCACAGCCTCATGCTTATAGGTTATGTAGCAGAAGTGATTTGAGTACTAAATAAACACTTACCAATACATCTGCTTTCTAAACAATATTTTTTGTTGTCTCTGTTCTTACACTTAGAAAAATGCTACATACTTTTAATTTTTATATGCCGCTACAAAATAATTCAAACTTCGGACAAACGATAGGGTTAAATTGCGATCAGGGCCATCAACATAACCAAACATGACATATGACATAACTGATTTTGCAGAATCATATAAAATTTGAACAATTTGTCGCATTTATAAGTTTATATTGTATATAATCAAATTTTAAAAATAAATAAATATGCATAATTTAAAAAACACATTTTTGTTATTAACTATAGTTTTATATATTGAATTTTAAAATACTGCAGCATTATGTTGGTAGTTCTTCTTACAATGTAATGACATTGACGTGTGCAGTCAAATAGTTGAATTTTCATATTTTTAATTTTGTTTATGGAAGCAGTTTATTATTGGAACTAGTTAGAAGTGTAATTATTAAAAATGAGTGGAGGAAAGGATGCAATGGAGGTAGAAGTAGAAACTGTATCAACTGCAGAAAGTTCCAAATCGTCCATGGATATCACTGCAGATGTAAGTAAAAATGTAATGGCTTCAGGAGCAGTAGGATCAATCACTTGTTCTCTCCATCCTCTTGTAATTATGAATGTGTCGGAACATTGGACAAGAGAAAGAGCTCAAGAAGGTGCTGTGCAACAAGGTAAAATATTGTTTAAGTCATGCTTTTATGTATAAAAATAGTAACAAAAATAAAAGTAAGTCCTTTAATTTGTACATTATATTTTATTCTTGCTCTTGTACTAATTTTCAATTAATTTTTAAAATCTGATATTTACTATATATTTTAGTAATTGGAGCATTAATTGGTAAACAAAAAGGCAGAAATATTGAAGTAATGAATTCATTTGAACTTGTATTTAGTGTTATAGCAGGTGATATTGTTATTGATAAAGATTATTACAATATGAAAGAAGAACAATGTAAGTATTAAGTTGGATACTTTTGACTTAAACAGATTTAATGGTGTATTGTTTGCAGTTAAGCAAGTGTTTAGTGATTTAGATTTTATTGGTTGGTATACCACAGGTGATGCCCCTAATAGTATGGACATTAAAGTACATAAACAAATTTGTGAAATTAATGAATCCCCTATAATGCTGAAACTTAATCCTTATGATAAAAACATAGAGGTAACTGTTGATTCAACTATAAATTATAAACAATTATGAGTTATTATTTTTTTAGCATTTGCCAGTAAATCTCTATGAATCTGTGATAGATTTAGTAAATGGTGAGGCTACTATGTTGTTTGTTCCCCTTACATATACTCTAGCTACAGAAGAAGCAGAACGTATTGGTGTTGATCATGTAGCAAGAATGTCTGCAACTGACTCAGGTGAAAGTTCCTTAGTGGCTGAACATCTCACAGCACAGCACAGTGCCATTAAAATGTTACATTCGCGAGTTCGATTGGTTTTAGAATACATGAAAGCTGTACAAAATGGACAGTTACCAAGAAACCATGAAATACTTAGAGAGGCTTATTCTTTGTGTCACAGGTTGCCAGTTATAGATGGGGCTAGATTTAGGCAAGATTTTTATAATGTAAGTATTGTATTAGGGTTTACTTTTTAAATAAAATTATATTACAAACTTTTTGTGTTGATGGTATAGTTTAATCATCTTAACACATATTGACTAGTTTAGTTTAACCAGAAATCTAAATTTGCATTTTTTTTCAGCAATGTAATGATGTTGGTTTAATGACTTACCTAGGAACACTTACCAAAGGCTGTAATGATTTGAACCAGTTTGTGAATAAATTCAATATTCTTTATGATAGACAAGGAGTAGGTCGTAGAATGAGGGGTATTTTCTTCTAAAAAAATAACTCAAATTGTATTATTTATTAAAATTTGTAATAAACAATCCTATAAATACATTTTTCGTTCTTAAAACTTAGTGATAAGAAGCTGGCTAAAAAGTAAATTGACGATTTATATGATAAAAGTACCGAAAACCGTTTACACTACCACTACACCAACACACACTTTTATATGCCTGACGCGCTAAACTTTTAGTTTACCTTCGGTCTCTGAAGAAGATAACTTGGTTATCGAAACGCGCGTCAGGCATATAAAAGTGTGTGTTGGTGTAGTGGTAGTGTAAACGGTTTTCGGTATCATTTTCGCCAACGGTTCCAGATTCAACATTTTAATGATAAAAGTAATCATTTTATTGAAATGTTTACATAATATGAGAAGTTAAACTAGGAATCAAGACTATGTTGTGTCTGAATATAATTGTGAAAATTTGTTTAAGAAAAATCGTCATTTCTTTGCTTTTTAGACACTTTAATTAAAAAAAAAATATCTGTATAAAAGTAGGAAGACCGTGCACTTGGAGTATAGGCACTGGTTTTATGCAAAACGTATACAAGGGCCCTTTTGGCTATAAACAAGGTTCACTTTATCACTTACGATAACCAAATGATACCTTGTAAAAAATTTGTGTGGTCTGACTAGCAGTTGCTCAATTGGTAGATTTAATTAATCCCTGTATGATGCTTTTCTAAAGAAATCATTGTACAAAAATATACAAATTTACTGGCAACCCAGCTAAATGTGTATAATTGTTATATATTTGTTTGTCTCTAAAAATAGTCAAACTTTATGATATGCAAAATAGATTAGATTAATCAGGTGTACAAGTGGTGAAAGACAAATTACTGTATCAATTTGTGGTCACGCAACACAAAGGAATATATTAAATCTATAACATTCTATCCAAACTGAAATCCCAAATGTGTTTTTGATTACTTTTACAGAATACATGCAAAAGTTTGAGGTAAACATTAATCATATCGACGTTCTGTCCATACCTATGAGTTCTTCAAATAAAGTCCCACTTAACTCCTTTCCCTGTATAACTCTATTAGAATATCTCAAGGTAGCCTCCGCTAAATCCCTTACCGACCATTTCCTGTCTATAAGTATCCTACACACCGTATCAAGTTTAGCTAATTGTTGATGACCGTAGGTGCAGTAGATTAGAGCCGGTACACCGGCAACGCTAGCTGCCATCCATTGGATTATCAGTTTTAGTTGCACGTCCCCTTTATGGGATGATCCACAGCCCCAGTTACCAGTAGAAACGGCCTTTAGACCGTTTTTAGGCTTTTCGGAAAGTTGAGAGAGCTGAAATTTAAATGATTATTATATGAGATTTTTAAGATAAAAAATAAAATGTTTCTTAAAAGTTCTGATCCATAGAAGTTAGTAGGTTATCAAGAAAAGAACAAAGTCTGGCATTGGCAGTCAGGACCCTGGATATTTTTTCAAGAAAATGAGGAAATAAAACAATACTATCGACTAAAATAAATTTTTAGATTTAGATGAATATTTTAAAATTCCTTAGGGTCGAGATTCATTGCACAGACTTTAGAATTAACGTTAATATTAATATCAGTATGTTTTTTATGCTGAATATAAAATTAAAAGGTAAAGCAAAACGGCAATAATGGGTTAAACAAAACTTTTTCACACCAGAAGCATAAACGACACATTTTATAACCAAATGTAAATAGTGGGTCCAGTTGATATTTTTCCATGATTAGATTAAATTATCTTAGATTTTTCTGCAATCCAACCTAATGAGATTTATTTTACTTGCTTTAATCTACTTATACTCTAGAATACCAGTGTTACTTAGTGTCTTTTAAGGGCAGTATCCAATAAAAAGACAACTTTATGTTCTTTTTACATTTTGAGAAGACCCGTTGCTGTTTCATATCATTACAAACCTTTTAGTTTGCCTTAATTTTGTTTTATTCTTCCAGTGAGATCGTAATTGACCCTATTACCAGGAAAAACTAAGGACGAAAGAAAGTTGTATCCATCCATCTGAACATCAAGCGCGTTGCAGTTTCGGTGGTTTTCCAAAACCACTTAGAGTAGCGTTTCAAAACCAAACCTGACTGACTGACTGGTGTCCAAAGGTTGATTCATGGGTCCCAGTAGAATATTTTCCAACATTTTTAGATGACCTATAGTGTCAACAGCTGCTGCCTCCCATAATATGCAATACTGAAGTGAAGAGATGAGGCCTGTTATATCCAGACAATCCAATTGTTTCACTTTCTTCAACTTAGCACATGCTATTGATTGAAAGAATTGAGGACTTTTGGAGAGTTGGAACAACGCAAAAGCCTTTACAAATAAAGTTGTAGTCAAAATATATCTAGAAATAGCCAAAAACTAGCAACCGAGAATAATTTTGTAGGGGATTTGAACAAGAAGGAAGTCTTTAGGGAGAGTTGGAACAATACAAAAGCTTCTCAACTAAACGTTCAAATTAGCTGCTCAAAGAAAGTCACAGTAAAAATATTTTTGTAAATAACCAAAAAACAACTCAGGCTAGTAGTAATTGGGGCTTCAAATTAAAGAGATAAAGAAGTACTGTCCACTGGAAAAACTTTTTTCCTAATTCATTTTATTGAATGAATTAGGCCTTATGAATACAAAAAGGATAAGTAATAAGCATTACTTGAAAGGACCAGAGTATTATTGTTCATGCTGGTTCTTATTGAAGATTTGTTTCAAAACCAAAGGATTTAGAAATTATAACTCAAATAAACTTAAAAAGACAAACACATAGATGGAAATCCACTTTACATGACATATCACAGACAAAATCAATTAAGTCATTCCAATAAGAAACTTGTACCTTTTACCATAACTACCGCATTCAGCTGAATTAGAAGAAGGTTTTTATTACGTTTTTATCATCATTAGCCCATTTTAAATCCACTACAGACATAGACCTGATTATTATAAACGTTTTTGGTATAAAATAGTTTAGTTCAAAGGGTTAGTAATCCATTTTTTACCTCATCGTTTCGTGACAAATTTACATTAACGGAAACATCTTCTAAAGTCTGTACAATCGCTTCAGTAACGCAAGTAATAAACCAAGATTTAGTTTTTGTTAAACTACAAGACGAATCTTCGTTATCGCTATTTGTTATCGGTACACTGTTATTTTCAGTAACTTGATTTAAATCGCCACTCTGTTAAAACAAAACGTATTCAATTTTAGTAAAAATCAACTAAATACTGCGGATCACAAATTTTAAGAAGTTTATGAGAACAAATAATTATTTTCTTTGAGATAACTATACACACAGCAGTTAAATTTCACCCAAAACGATTTTAAAAAGCAAATTTTTATTAAGTACTTACGAGTTGGGCAGCTAAACGATGTTTCTGTCGGGCTAATTCTAAACTAAGACTCTTAGCATTAAGTACAAGTTTATTTTTCTTCGTAGAATATTGTTCGTTTGGACCTGAGTTCGTATCACATGTTTCCGTCAATGGGACAGGTACGCCTACAAATGATTCGCTTAAAGTTCGCTTTAAAATCGAACCTGCGAATCGTACAACCGCAAGTTCTCTGGCATCTAATTCTTTCTTGGTTCCTTTCTCAGTTTCTAAAAGCGGACATTCCAACCATCTCGAAAACTGCTCGTATACTTCTTCCAACTCGGAACTAAAATCGAATTTTTCGACGATCGTTAAAAAAAGTCCACTTTTTTTCACAGTTATTAGTTCATAAAGTACCACTTTTTTTCACGTGTTAAAAAAAGTTACTTTTTTTAACATGTTAAAAAAAGTAAAATGACAGCTTACAGTCTAGTTATAAGAAGTTTTGTCATCAATTTAGTGGTCTGTCACGATAGCGTATGAGCAAGCACAAGGTCCTACTAAGCAAGAGGTCGTCGGTTCGAATCCCGCGTCGGAACTATTTTTTTTTATTTATTAAATACTTATACCTATCCAGGGATAGGTTATCAAAACTGGGAAGTATTTAAAATTATTCCTGTTAACCAAATTATAGAAAATTTCATTATAAAACACATAGAATCTGCCTATCACGTCACCTATGGAAAACCAAATAAGAGTTGACATTTTAGAAACGCTAAGTAATTTGTTTGTGATTTGACAGTTAGTATTTCGTGTACTGAGTAAAATGGAAGAAAATAATTCGAATTTCGAGGAAGAAACATATATTTGTTATATTTGTTCTCTCTGTTTATTTATCTACAAATTAATAGGCTACATTCTGTTACTAATTCTGCAACAAAACGGAAAATAAAGTAAGTATGGGACAAAATTTCTTACGATCGTCGAAAAAATATTGTATGCAACACATGCATAAAGTGCCTTTTTTTTCACTCTTGGGATTGCGGCACTCACCTTCGGTTCGTGCGCGCAAATTTCCCAATCGTGAAAAAAAGTACCACTTTATGCACTTGTTGCATAAATTACTATTATATATTTTTCAATGAATTTTAAAATTTATTTGCAGTAATTACCTGTATTCGGTGCTGAAACTGTACTCTGAAGATTTATTTGATTCTTTTTTATTCAACACCGATGATTGTTTACTTCTGAATTTATCTATCCACTCCTTCTCCTTGTTCAGTGAATTTTCTAAAAAATTATCATCCAAGGAGTCTTCCTTCAAGGCAAATCCTGTAGATCCACCTCTTTTCACCCTTAAAAAGCAAATAGATTGTTTGCAAACATTTACTTAAAACCCTGCAAAACTTACTTTTTTCTGTAAGTGGGATCTTACCTTATGTCTCTGTCTTGTAAATTGGATCCAGTTACTGATATACCTACGGCGTAACTGGATTCTTCGCTAGAAGACGGCGTACTCGTCGAAACTTCTTTTCGCAAAGCATCTCTTAATCTTTGAGCAAATAAATTCCTTCTTTCCGGAGTTTCTAAATCTATACTATAACGTTTATGGAAATTTTCATCTTCACTACCTACAAATAATATGTTTAACAAAAAAAGTTGAGATCCTGTATGGGCCTTGGATTTGCTATGAAGTATTTTACTTTGTACTCACCATCATCTACACTAGTTTTGGCACTAAGAAATTCTGCTTCGGATGATTCGCAACTGTCATATTCACTTTTGGTTTCATCATCATCTAGAGGATGTCTAGTGATGGGTAAACACTCTCCTGAAGAACCCAAAACAATAAATCTAAAAGATTTTTTTAATTTAATATAACACATGAAATATACTGAAATACATAGTTGAAATTATTAGACATTTTACATTTACATAATCAACAATCAATAAAATATTTATAATACAATAACTGTTTCTTATTATTTGATGAAGCAAATTCTGTAGTATAATCACTATTATATGTAGGTACCTTCCTCTTCTCCCATGTACCATAGACTCGTTTGGTTTACTTCTCTTTTGTAGATTTCTTTCCCTTTCTAGTTGAACACAAAGTCTATCATTTATTAAATTATTATTGTCAGGTAATGAAGACAAGGATCCACTGTGAGTCGTACTACACGATTGTTGGGTAATTAATGGTATGTTTAAACAATCAGACTGGTTTGAACCTTAAAAAAATTATTTCTTTTATATTTAAGATTATAATAAATTTGATTTAACATTTAAATTACTAAACTAAATTTTATCAAACGTTAGTTTTAAACTAGGTATGTTTATTTATTCAAATTTTCTTATTTTTGCTACGACTTGTGTCATTCTAATATGTAGACATACCTATATATATTTTCGTTGTGGATAAACTAACCTAATTTGAATGAAAAACTAAAAAGATATTACCGTAATTTATTATGGAAACCTAAAATTAATAATTAGTTATATATTTTTCTACCTATAGATTCTCCAATAGGGGATAGTCGCCTACGATTATGGTACGGAGTTTCTTTTTCATTTTTTACTAACTGTTTTTGTTGGAATCCTAATAGGCACTTATTCAATTCCCTTAAAATGTTATCTTCTTCGTATTGACCTATTGGTAATTTGGTATAATCTTCGGCGTCTATACAACAAACTGTCATCTAAAAGTTTCATAGTTTTGATGAAACATTGGTGTGAAAACGCTATTTTTCTATTGTCAACTTACTTCTGTTGGCCTGTCGAATTTTTCTAAATACGCTCGATGTTTTGGATCCACTATTCTTGAAATGTGCCGAACGCCTTCTACAGTAACCACTTCGTTATCTTCTAATGCCTCAACATTTAAAAGAACCGTTAGTAAGTCTGGCGATGTCACCATGTTAATACATTCCTACAAAATACAGGATGCATCTTGTATCTTCAGATTCTTGAAAATATTGTAAATGTACATTACCTGAGTAAATCCGTTACTTAAAACATTTCCCCCAATTTTGGCACTTGAAAAACATATTTGTAAACACTCTTCTTGTGGTCTATCCAACTTGCCATCGTGTCGTATTTTCAACGAACATAGAGGTAAATTACATTCTAGCCAGTCTTCTATTGTGAGCCATTCCTTACTACTCATAACCTACAAAAATTGAAAATATTTATTTTCTTGATACCTAGTTATGTAAACAACAGTATATCTAGAGTATTACTTTTCAGTTAATATTCATAGCATTTTCTAAGTATTTCTCATAATTGTCTTACCTGTCTTAGTATTTTTATTCTACCAGAACAGTTTTCATTATTAGACAGCCATTCGAAATAGTATAGTATACTTTTAAGTTTCGATTTTTGTGCGTTGTTGTTAAGACTTTTGAAAAAATCAGCGAAATTAAAATTTTGTAAAGTTGGATGAGTCCTTTCAGTTCGTTTTGGAAAAGTCGAAAAGAATGCGTTTGCAATTAAAGAAGCAACTAAAGAGTATTCCAGTTCTGTGCTATCCGCTGAAACAAAAAACAAATGAATTAAAACATTATCTAATTAAAAAATTCCTTATAATTTCATTTTTTAAAGTTACAAACCTTGTTGTTGCAAACTGAAATGTAAACCATTTTTTGGTCTGCATTCTTTTAATTTTAAAGCTCTTGCTGCAAGGTTTGGTAAAGTTTTGGAAAAAAATGTACTTCGTTCTTCATTTGTTAAATCATTATCTAAAAAATTCATGAAACCAGCAAATTGTTGGGGATCCACCTTCTCTTCATCTGGTTCTAAACTTACACTAAAAAGAAAATATATATTTTTACATAATTTTAAATGCTACAATAATATTGTCTTAGGCCATATACATGAGCCACTTAGGCTTCTCTACACTTTGACGTACTTTTTGTCTGCACAAATATTTAAAACTTACTTGCACATTTCATATATTTTTTGCATTTTTTCTGTTAGGTCAGTAGAATTTTTAGTGTCTGCAATCTTTTTAAGTAATCTTTTCACTGAATCCCACCATGGTAAGTCACTAGGCAGCATAACAAGAGCCATTGTCTATAAGAAATCCAAACTTATATAAAGTTCCAAAAATAAAACATTATTTGAATAATAATATAATAAAAATATGTGTCACTTACCACTCTGTAATCAATAATTTTTTATAATTGAATAAGTAAATTATTTTAAAGGTAAATAAATTGTTATTCTGATACAGATTTTCTCTAATCTTATTTGAAAAATTATAAATAGGAAAATATTAATAAACTAAAATATTTTTGCTTTGTTTTAGACAAAGTAAATCTTTAATAAAGTTGTACTATTGCAAAGAATAAAACAATATACCGTGTCTATCACTTAATAGAATAAAAGCACCCAGAAAAAAGTATAGTATAAAGGTTCCCGAACCTACTGAAATAGCAAACTAGACCTTAGCCAAAACTGATTAACTTACCTGTATATATTCTAGTTAGTTTATCATATTTTTGGAAAATATCAACAACGCCACACTTTTTTTGAAATTATTTGGATATTTTTTCGACTATTTATTGTAGTTTCGATCATTTTAAAGAGATTGTTAAATAATAATTTTTATGAAATTTATTATAACGTGGTTATACTTCACTTCTACTCTAAAAATACACAAACGTCGACTGCTCACCGCCCGTCGACAGAATTTGACGTCGCGACGCCTATTTAGCATGTCTAGGCAACCAGTAATACATATGAATGCAGAGACTATTGATTTTACTGGCACAAGTTCGGAGCGCATCTTACCGGAAATGTCAAAACTTTTGACAAGACTTTTAACTTTTGACATCAGTCAAAAACAAGTTATGTTAATGGAGAGTAATATTAAAGCATTTAATTCAATCTTAATTATAAGTTAATATATATGTATATATAAATATCTAGTGCAATTACTTATTTTATTTTTAAAACAGCGAAAATATTTTTTTAAATTGAAATGGGTAGATCTAGATCGCGAAGTCGTTCACCAAGGAAACACCACAAAAGTAAGCATCATAAAAGAAGTAAATCCAGAGAAAAAAGTTCTAGCACGTATAAAAATGTCGAACGGATGGATAAAGAAAAATTTAAAGACAGAAATAATAAGTCAAGGTAAGCAATTTTTGCATTACGTTTTACATTCCCAAACTTCAAGCAAATAATCAAAATAGTGGTAAAAGCATACTTCAAAATAATGAATTAAGACGAATAAATAATTTAAGTATTTTTATTGTAATATGTGTTTTTATCGTATTTTGATACAATTTTAGAAAACGTTCAGACTCTGTATCATCTACCTCCAGCAGTGAACTTTCAGATGAAGTAACTAGAACTGAAAGATACTCTAGTAAAAAACATAAATTACGCAAAATGGATGAGGTGGAAAGATTAGCAGAGATGGAGCGACAGAGAAGACAAAGAGAAGCTGAACAAAGGTTAATTGAAGAAGAAACAGCAAAAAGAATAGAAGAACTGGTTAAAAAAAGAGTAGAAGAAGAATTGGATAAAAGAAAAGATGAGATAGAAAGGGAAGTAACTAAAAGAGTGGAAGAAGCAAAAAGAATCATGGAGAAGGAAATGATGGAAGATTTAGAGAAGAGAAGGGAGAAATTAAAAGAAGAAGAGAAACGTAGGGAGGTAAGAGTTTCATTTATCCTACTGCATTTTTATTGAACTGAAAAAATATTGTATCTATCAATTAGTTTTGTCGGATTTTTTATGATTATAAATAGAAAGTTTAATTTTTTGTAAAATGTGTTTTGTATTTGGATTTTTTCTTTCTTTTATTTTATTTTGTTTTTGTAAAACAGCTTATAGGAAACCCATATCCTTTTTCCTTATAAAATTTAACCTGCTATTTTAAAGGGTATGGAGAATAGTTTTAAAACAATGAAAAAAAAACTGCTTCAACTCTTTGTAAAACTTTTTATTAAAAAGAAGTTATGATTTGAATGTTTTAAACATTGTGTGTTATGTTAATCTCCTGGCATCTTAATATTAGTGACTAAATTAAGAATTCAATTACAAAAATTTAAGTTTTTTAACTATTCCAGTCTGGACACTTAGTGTTTTTTAATCATATTTATTAGCACAAAAAGTTATTTACCTCAATAACTAAATTTTAAAAGAAATGATTTAAATTTCAACCAGATGACTTTTTATTCTTTAAAAATATAAACATTTACATAGGTATTTGAATTTTGAAGTACATAAAATGGTTAAGCAATAAAAAACTCTTATTATTATTTGTTAAGAAATAAGTATTCATATATTGGTCAATAAATGGACAACTTTTGGAATATCTACAATAAAGTGCATTGAAAATATATTACCATTGTATATTCAGTTTAATCTTTCTTGGCCAACTTTTTGGATCATTTTTCTGCTAAGCTATTATTTTATTCATTTATTGATGGTACATATATGACTGCTTCTCTTATTATTATTTTTAAATGCTGTTTTATTAGGTTATTGATAGACATTTAAAAGTTAGCAAAACTCCATACCCTAATTATTACAAAATTAAACAAATTAAAATACATTTAATCTACAAAATGAAGAATTAAACGCTGATAGAATGTAGATAGGTATCTACATAATAGTCTTGAAAAATTATGTCATTTAATATATGCCAATAGCTTGTAAGCTAAAGGGTGGTCAACACAGTGCTTGAAACAATGAAGCGCAATGGCAGAAATTTGGCGGCTCTCGATGATGGACCACTACGCGGCCTCGCGGCTCAGGTATTATCAAAACTTTTTTATACACCATTGAAAGTATGTAGAAACATCACTCTTAAATTTCGTTTTTGTGTTACCAGCTAAAAGTTAATGAAAATTTAAACTTACAATATTAAATTTGTCCATTTGTATTCAAATTAGTCTATAATTAATTGTATAAGTAAAGGTTTTGAAAGGGAAAATATTAATTGTTAGAACAAGAGTTCATTGATTTTATGAGGTAGTGATGTTTCTAGCTAACTTTAAAGCGTGTAACTTTTTTTATATTAAAACCTGCCATACAGGACCTGTATTTGTATTTACCTTCAAAAGTCCATGCCCAGCAGTAATTGATCAATTTTTATTTATATTTTTAAAGAGTGAATACATTGAATTAATCTGAAACAACAATTTAAAATAATAAGTTTTTGTTCAAAGTTATTTTTTGGCAATTTTGAAATTTTTAGCAGATTTCAAATGACTATAATTTAAGTATTTTTATTAGTTGAGCAGAAGCTTGTTATTTTTCTGGACTATGAATGTCATGTGTGGTTCTGATGACTTTGAATTAAATTCTTAATTTGTTTTCAAAGTCAGGAATGATAGGCAGCTGGGTCAGGACATCATTTTAATTTTTATGGTTATTGATTGTGATTTAATGTTTTATAGGAAGAAGAAAGGAAAAAGCAAGAAATGGTGGAGAAGATTCTTGAAGAGAATCAAAGAAAGATTGAAGAAGCTCAAAAAAAATTGGTAAGTAGTTGTTGGTAATCAAAGAAAATCTATTTTTAAATGTAATTAGTGTGGATGTGTACGAATTTTTTGGTTTGTACAGGCTGAAGAAAGGTTAGCGATGGTAGAAGAGCAACGGAAAATCGATGAAGAGAGACAGAGGCTAAGAAAAGAACAAGAAAAAAGAACAAAAGAAGAACAGAAAAAAATTCTGGGGAAAAATAATTCAAGACCAAAATTGTCTTTTTCCTTAAAACCTGTTTTATAGCTATTGATATAGGTATGTGTAAGAATGGACATATAATCTAATTTTTTTGATTTATTTTGTAATTTATATTTAAGCAATCTAATTATTGTTGTATATTACGAATTTACAAAAGTACACTTTTTTTATAACATAGAAGAGTCTTGTAATCCAAGTTTTATTATTTCTATGAAATATATATATGAGCATTTTACATCACCACATTATTTTTATTTGTCACTCCTTCCTTTCTCAAAATATCAAATTCAGTATGTATGTAGACATCAATATCTTCTTTTGTCATAGATAAAGGGTATAGGATTCTCTCTTCCACATATCTTAAAATTTATTATGCCTCCATTTATTTTTATTCTTATTTTGCACATTCAATTTGATATTTAAGTAAATTGTATGATCCATTTTGTTAGCTTTACAATTAGTTATATAAACTGCTTTCTTGAATAAATTGTCCTAATTTTTTAGTCGTTTGAATTGCAATTAAACCAATTGTTTAATAATTTGTGTTAATTTTATTAAAACTCCCTCAGTGTAATTATTCATTTACAACTTTTGGTTTCCCCAATTTGTATATGTATTGAATATTCTGTTTATTTTTTGTTTCATTTGGATTTCTTTCAATCATGTTCTTTTCAGTTGCATTTATTTCGTTTTTTTTTGTTTATAGTTTATTAATTTTATTTCTACCATCTACATACAAATTTAGTACCTTTGGCCTTTCCTGTTCTGGAAATTTTCTTTTTATTGTTTTCTCCTTTACTTCCTTGTCATATCTTCATTTTTGAACATTTTCTCTCCAGGTATATCCCTAGCTTAATTACTGTTTTATGTTAGATATTTGTATTGAAAAATTTACTAGTATTTAATAATTAAATTAGAATATTATAATTTGCAAATGAAATAAATATATATAAATAGATCTAGACGAAGTAAAAACTTCTTACAAAAATACACTGACACAAGTTTTATTGTTTTCTCCTTTACTTCCTTGTCATATCTTCATTTTTGAACATTTTCTCTCCAGGTATATCCCTAGCTTAATTACTGTTTTATGTTAGATATTTGTATTGAAAAATTTACTAGTATTTAATAATTAAATTAGAATATTATAATTTGCAAATGAAATAAATATATATAAATAGATCTAGACGAAGTAAAAACTTCTTACAAAAATACACTGACACATGTAGGGGAGGGTAGGTACGTTTGGGACGTAGGTATATGTGGGACACCCTCATTAAATAGGAAACTTTTGAATTTGCCGCTTGACACATAGTTACCACCATTGCAGCCATTCCTAAAACGAAGTTAGAAGTTCACATGTGGTTTTACTGTTCAACAGGTGGAATTATTCAATTTAGTGGGTCAAAAAGTAAATTTCTAACTACCAGAAGTTGTTTTTATTGTTAAGGACCATCTGCTGACCAAGTTAGGTAAGTGAGTCTTAATATTTGTATACTATAACAAACGATTATATCTAGGTACATTTGAATTTTATACACATAACATATGTTTTTTAAAATCAGCTTTGAAATATTCATTGCTTCGTAGGTATGTTTGGGACATTTGGCTCTGTCCAAAACATACCTACTGCATTTTTAGCGTATATAAATTCAGTTTATAAATGCTGATTTGCTCACCTTGGGAAGGTATATTGAAATACCTGTTTTCTTACTTTTCAGATAAAAATACCCAGCATTTATAAAAAAAATCAGGCGCAGAATGGACTAGTTTAGTGATTTTTTTTATATTTGCATCTTATAAAATAGGTTTTTAGTGGTTCAACTGTACAAATAAAATTTTTATAAAATTAATCCTCTAGCCATAATCGGCTTTTGAAATTTAAATTTAATGGTTGCATACGTCACAAGTGGTAAGTGACGTGTTTCAATAAGATTGGTAGAAAATTTGCGATGTTGTCGATATGCTTTAATATTAACCGAGAAACTTATCTCTCTCTTATTTGTTGTCATTAAAAAGAGATAAACATAATGATATTTTTGTTCTCTGATTGACACTTTGGGTGTGTTCGGGGAGCACGCTTTCGAGCTATGTAGCGCCAAGAGCCATATAACGCAAACGAGGAATAGTACTAGATAGCGCCAAATGGCGCAAATAGCGTGCTCCCCGAACACAGCCTATATCAAATAGGGAGTAAAACACAAAATAAAATATTCTGTCATTTTTGTTAGTTGAATGGACTGGGAAAGAGTGATGTCAAAATTTGTGTTCTATGCTGTTGAAATGTGAAATGTCAACGAAATGATTCCAAACGGTGACATTATAAATCTCCAGAAATAACTTTTTTTTTAGTTATTTTGTTATTATTATAGTATCAAAATTAAATACATATAAGCAAAATCTTTCCAAATTCGATTTTTAAAGTACTATTTAAGTAAGTATTCTTAAAATTTATGACAATGCACAACTTTGACGTCACTGCAGTCCTTCATTATAACGTTTACCATATAAATGCATGGAAATAATAGGAATTAGACAATATTTTTATGATTTCTGTAATACTAACGTACCACTATTTGGATTTTTAAGATTAAACACTTATAATTTATAATAAATTTTCCCATAAAATCGTTTTAAATACGGCCGAGGACTGCAGTGACGTCACGTGCGATCGATTTTTTGGCGAACGTACGTCTTATGGGATTAAGCAATCCTGGTAAATTTTTTATCATTCTTGGGTTTGACATTTACGTCACTACTTTCCCAGTCCATTTGTTGTTTGGTTTATTGTTTGAGTTATTTTTTTTTAATTTAACAAGTTATTTTAAAGTGTTATCAAAAATCACTCGAAATTGATTGTGTTAACCTCTACTTTTTGGAAGTTCATCTTACTAAGAACAAATAACTGCACAGTTAATCTAAACTTCCACTATTTATTTGAAAAATTCGCTTTAAAATCAATTACAGCTGTTTCGCTATAACTAGCATCGTCAGATTGACATATTGAAATTACAAACAAACAACATGTAATTTCAATATGTCAATCTGACGATGCTAGTTATAGCGAAACAGCTGTAATTGATTTTAAAGCGAATTTTTCAAATAAATAGTGGAAGTTTAGATTAACTGTGCAGTTATTTATTGTTCTTATTAAAAATCACTCGGATAAATAAAACACCATTAAACTGTAATTAACAAAGAACTTCTAAGAACACTCTGATTTGTTTGTTTATTACAGATAAACACGATTTTCTCTCCTGTCATATATCTTTACAATCAGTCACAGAACACGGTGTTTTGTGCCGCCAGTTCTTTGAGAATACTTGAAACGAACGTAGCTAAAATGTGACAACGTTGACTTTTAAACACACTTCATTATTGGTTAATAGTTGGCGCTACGTTTAAAACTTGCGAAAAATTACTTGCAAAATGAATACCAATATAAGTAAATAGGTATATTATCCTAAATATATATTGCTATCATTTTGATTAATATGATCCTACTAAACTAGTCCATTAAAGCGGAAACCACGAAAAACCCTGAATTTTGATGTTATCCAGAGGGCTTATTCAGATGTTGTTGACAATGGAAAATCAAAAAGAACCGCTGTAAAAGATTATGATGGCCCAAAGTCAACACTAGCCAGATATGTCAAAGCAAGAAACTTACCCGATAGTTCCACTTTCGGTTCTGTACATACAAGTAAACAGATTTTCACAAAGGCAGAAGAAGATCATTTAGCCACCTATTTGATAAAAGCAAGCCATATGCACTATGGTCTCGATCTGAAGCTTACCAGTTTGCCATTGCCAACAAAAAAACTGTTCAAGAAAGTTGGGAAACCAACAAAACAGCAGGAAAATTTTGGCTTTTAGGTTTTTTCCACAGACATCTAAATCTTTCATTACGAAAACCTGAGGCTATCAGCCTGTCAAGAGCCACAAGTTTTAATAGGAATAATGTGTCTGGATTTTTTGAGAAGTTAGAAGCGTTGTATGCAAGGTACAATTTTGACCCATCTCAAGTTTTCAATATTGATGAAACTGGGTTTACTACAGTCCAGAACCCCGGGAAAATAATTGCAGAAAAGGGAAATAACAGGTCGGTAAGGTAACATCTGCTGAGAGCGGGTCCTTAGTTACTGTTTGCTGTGATATAAATGGTAGTGGGAATTCAGTACCGCCCTTCTTTATTTTTCCAAGGGTCAATTTTAGGGACTAGATGCTGAAAAATGCACCACATGGGTCTGCTGGGACAGCGTCGCTATCAGGCTGGATGACAACGTCAATTTTCATGAAACATTTTGCTGTCAATATTAGTTCGTCCAAAGAACAGCCTATATATTATTAATATTTCGATAGATGTTATCAATTTTTCAAGAGAAAATGGTATCCATATACTAACATTAGGTACCACCGCACTGCAGCAACAAACTTCAGCCATTGGACGTATCCATATTCTGCGCTTTCAAACGTTTCTATAATAATGAAGCTGATAAGTGGATGATGAATAACCCAGGAAAGACTATCACCATTTATTGCTGAACTAGTTGGGAAAGCATGATCCCAGCATTCAGCAAATTTAATATAGAGAGTGGTTTTTCCAAAACAGGAATTAATCCGTGTAATGCAGATATTTTTACAGACATTGACTTTCTTTCTTCATCCGTAACAGATCGTCCAGTTCCAAATGAACCCAATATCGATGACATGTCTAATTCTACCGTGATAACTGAAGATCTAGCTGTTGCTGGTTCTTCAAAAGCAGGTGATGGATGCGGAAACCCGACATTTGTTTCACAGAGTTAGTCCGCCCCTATCCAGTAGCGCCTCCAATAACGAAGACCACTGCTGGTCGAAAACCAGGCCGCACCCGAATATTAACAGACACTCCAGAGAAGCTGGAGATACAAGAAAACCTTATAGCAAAAATGATGAAGAATACCAAGAGGCAAGTATTTAATGAACCAAATACTAGCAAAGCCACTACTAATAAGAAAGGAAGCAAGAGAAAAGCTGATACTTCTTCATCATCATCGGAAGAGGATCAGGAGGTATTGTTTGAAGAAAGTGATCAGTCTCCCTATGAAGAAGTACCTTCCGATGAAAATGAAGAAAAATTCAGTGGTTTTAAAATAAAGGACTTTGTTATTGTCAAGTTCTTTATAAAACATAATGGTACCTTTGTTCACTATATTATAAAAAAATTTATAGAAAAAAACAGTGGAAATTCTGAAGAATGAGGTTTTTCAGTTAAATTTTTATGAAACGTGTCTCTATGGTTACTGGACATCGTAATTATTTTAAGTTTCATTTAAACAGCCTTAACGTTTATAATTTACGATAAATTTTGGCTATTTTATATGTTCCTGTGAATATATAGTTATCTGTACTTTAGATTTTATCCAAAAACTGTATTGTCCCTAACATACCTACTTGCTGTCCCAAACATACCACCTGTAGGTATGTTTGGTACATATTTTGGGGAAAGCTTAAAATGTTTGTACTTACTATAATTACTTTTAGGCAAATGTGTTGCTTATTCCTAATTGTTGACAATAAAGCAGTTAGTCGAATGATAAGTCAAACATTGTTAATAGAGGTTTCCTGTCCACAAAAAGTACATTTATGTCCAGAGTGTCCCAAACATACCTACCTTCCCCTACCTTATAAGAAAGAAAACGGGTTGGTATTAATCCATAAAACAAAGAATCCCTGTCTTCTAAGATTAAGTATTTGGGTGTGACAATCCTGAATAAATAATAGAAAGAAAGAAAGAAGTACAAAACGATGTCCCAAGTGGTTCTTGTATATGGTGGATATCAACTTTCCAGTTACCAAAGGCGTAGCACACAGATTATTGTAGAGGTAGTTATGTCGCGCAATAACAATAAAAAAACTGTTTTTCGCTTGTATCTGTAAAGTAGTATTGTTACGAGGTTGTAGGAATAAAATAACTTATAGTTTTATTATTTCCTTTAAATGGGATCAATTTAATACACATACCTATAATGGACGCATCAAAAAAGTCTAGGGATATTTTTATAAAATAAGAAAAAATAGTAATAGCATAATCCGGTGTTTAAGTAAATCTTAAAAATGCCTTAATAAAAAATAAATATTAACTTATTAATAAACGATCATATTACATCAAGATACAAAGCTTCAGTTATAAACAAAACCAAGTTACTAACATTCCATAAACAATTACTAGAGTGATAGGCTTTTTGCCATAGAAAAAATATATGACCACGGAGAAGAGCAAGCCTTCGAACACGAAATCGCCGATATGGAAAGTGACAAATACTAATGGATACCATATCAAGTATAATCATGTCGTCAAGTTCCACGAAATGCAGAAGAATCCAGCTCCCCAAATTAGAGTTGAAGAAGTTTAATGTGATATGTTAGAAATTGGATCAGCTTCTGGAGTCAATTTAAGAAAATAAAGAAGATCCAGAAATAGACGATGGAGATAATATATCTAATTTAAAAAATAGAAGGCTTTCCTACAGCAGAATTGATAAACGAGTGCAAGAAATACACTTTCCAACGCGTTGGAACCCCAATGTTTTTTATAATTATGAACTTTTTAACTTTATAAAACGTATTTTAACTCCTAGTCATCTTAACAATTAGGATTTAAACGAGCTTAAATATTGTCTGGAAATAAAACTGACTAAATTCAAAATAACCACCTTTCTCAAGAATTAACATCAAAATTCTTTATTAGCTAAATAAAATGATTATTGGGACAGTGGGTGAAATTATTTGGAACTCGAAAAACGTTTTGTGTTTTCATTTCATAGAAACCCGAACCTAAACAAAACAAGATGCAACTAAATGATCCACATTTATAGGGTTAGTTCATGATTTATTTTACTGTAGTACTCACATTTGCTTCTTATAGTTTATTTTAGCTTTTATTGTTAAAAGACCCCAACATTTTTTTTTAACTTCGTGTTTCTATGAAATGAACTATAGTAATGCGTTTTGAATATTTTCATTTACGTTTAACTCCTGTAATTTCCCTGTTTATTGTTAATCTGGAATCTTATTTTATGAAAGGGGTGTGCATGCTATAAAAATGGACAAGAAAGAAGTCTTTTCGCGTGGCAAAGTGCCACTGGGCCAGCTAATTGATTACGAATGTAGCCTTATACTTGAATATTCGGAGATAGGTGACGAAAAGAAACTAAAATCATAGAAAATTATGCTAATGATAATAAACTAACCATCAATGCAAAGAAAAACAACCAAAAATAAATAAATAAATTTATTTATTTATTTAGAAACTGTTTTTACTACAGGTCTTTTCTCTGAAATGGCTTATATTGCAACTGAAAAAGCCAAACATGCTTCTGGCGCTCTCTTTCCAATAATGTCCAAAACTAAAATTTACTGTTAGTTTTCCAACATATTCTGCATTAGGTCCAAACACAATTTGTAAAGAGGGATCTCTGTTTGCCTACATATTGTAATATTTAATTAAATATTCGATAATAGTATAAAAAGTATAATATCAACAGAAGTTGTTTAATATAACCTTAATCAAATATCTTTTACTATCAATTTTGTGTATTTGTAAGAAAATTTTAACTTGGAAATATTTTTTTTATGTAATGTAGGTATCAATATTATATTTTGTACATAAATATGTTATTTAAACCTACCAGAAACATCGAGAAACTAAATATATAATGTGTAAAAAGGAGAAAAATATATTTTTACTATATTTTGATCTGGAAAGATTTATGAAAGAGAGATGCATATAGTGTTCTTAGAAAATGGTTATTCACGAAGTTTCTGGAAAGTTTAAAACCTATAAAAGGACTTGATCAGAGGTCGTTGGGGGGTAGTAGGTATATTATTGGAAGTCAGACATAGAATATCAATAAGTGTGAATAGTCAATTAGAACAAAGTGAACAAACAGTTTTTAAAGTAGTTAAAATAAAGTGTTAAATAGTGACATTAAGAATACAAATTAAAGTAATCAAGGAGTAAAACAAAGTGCTAAAAAGTGACAGTAAAAACTAATCAAAACTGTAATTAAAAAACATTTTCGGCGTATAAAAAAAGGAGAAAGTATAAGTGTACTTACTATTTATAATACAATTAAAAGAACTATAATCCAACAAACACTGAACTATATATCCATTTGGAAGAACAAACAATGAACAATTATATTACACAAGAAACTAAACGTGTAACAATCACGAGAATTTGCCAAAGTCGGAGATTCCACGAATACCTTCGTTGGTTTCCGTTTTTCATAGAGCAACTACAGATTTTTTCCACCAATCAGACAGCGCAGGACTCTACGTGTATTAAGGTCAGATAAAATTGTAATAATTTTGAAATTTTTGCAGTAGTTAGTTGAGTTTTATAATTTAAATACAATAGAATTTATTTGATATTCGATAATTAGTGTATTTCGATAATAACTTACTTACCATTACATAAATAACATTAATTAATTTAGCACAAATTCAACATCAAGTAAGTTCTTTTATAGTTAATAAAAGGCCTCTCTTTTTTCTTATTTTTCCTAATTAGTTTCATTATTAAACTTTCAATATTACTGTTTTAACTTACCTCTTTTTATAATAAATTTGAAGTGGGGTATATGTAATAATGGGGTAATTGCGATAGTTGGTTTAAAAACCACCATTTAAATAAATTTTCTTTTGCCATCTATTAGACAGAGCTCGAAGTATACTAGTCTAGTGAGCCGCCACTAGAAACTATTGAAATTTAAACTTCCCTTTCAGTTAGGCTACAGCTATGCGAGAAGTGCGTTTCACTTGTGTTTATTTTTTTTACACATTTACCCCGTTATAGAAACAATATATTATTTTTCTGGTTGGTAATAATAATAATTTAATTTTTATTTACTAGTAGGTCTAAGTAGATGTGAGAAAACAAATGGTATAGGTTATTTAATTAAAACTTTTAAATTAACTTCAAGATTTGGTTATTACACATTTACCCCTTAAATTTTCCTTGTTGGGGTAAATGTATTATTAAAGACTGGGTAAAATGTGTTATAGTTTATCACATTTACCTCGTTTGTATTACTTACTGGATTATTTAAACAGTTAATTTAAAAAGTTCTAAGTAAAGCAAGTTTTACAAGATTTATTTGTTATAAGCATCATGGTTAGTTGCTACAAAAGAAAAACTTCAAATGAAGGAAAGTATTCGGCAGCTGATCTTAAAACTGCAATGTCTTTTTTTGTCGGGTAGAAAATCAATTTATTATTATTGATACTGTATTTCAACAAAATATTATAAAAGTACTCCCTAACCCTATCGTTGACAGACGTGGTATGTACGAATTTCCAGTTTCCTTTGAAAACTTTCATATTCAACATTAATTTTATGTTTTATTTAAAATAAGAATTAGATTTTTATTTCCGGTGTTGCATTGTTTTTTAAAAGTTTTATTGTTATTTTTTATTAATAATAAATTATGAAAAAATCACAGAAGAAAGCTTAAGTTGAATTTTTATACAATTACACCAGACTATGATATATACTGTTTACTACTGAAATATAAAATTTCGTTACATTTGCCCCAGACCCTGGGGTAAATGTGATATATTGATATGATTTTAAAAAATATTGCCCAACGTTAAAAATCATAAGCTTCGTTAAAATTTTTCATACACAATAAATACAAAACCCTCTAAAAAGTATATGTTTTTTGTCTTAAATTTTTAAAAACCTTCCTTGCAGCTTTGTGTTGTTGAAAAGTTAAACTAATCAAAAAGTTGTCGCATTGACCCCACTTCACCTTAATTATAATTAATCAATTTTTCATTCCATGTACACCTAATTGTCCTACTAGAAGCTTGCAGAACAAAGCACCCCTGAGAAAAAGAAGATCTTGTTGCTATATTACATTAAAATAATAATATCAAATATTCAATCAAATTTATAAATAAATAAATTAAACTATAATCATTAAATCACAATATTCATAACAATATATACCCATGATTATATAGCCAGGTTAGAAGTAGGTAGGTACCTAAAGCTCTTCTCCCACTTCATAGATTTAAAACTGGAAAGGCTTTTGGATACTTTTATTTACTTTCAGTCTATATTGTGCTGTACATCTAGAATTAGAACTCTATCTACAGATTGTTTTTTAATGATTTTAGGAAGATTTATGGCATGTAGAGACATAATTTTAACAATTTATTCAGACACCTTTTGTGGGTACCAAATAGGTTAAAAGTCCTGAAGGAGGATTGATCAGCATACACTGAAGGCATTATTACGTAAAAACCTGCGAAGATTAACTATCTAACTACACACACAATGCCCGTCCTTTAACGTATATTATAAGCGAAGACGATGTGTTAATTTCACTTTAGGGGTTCGCGAGACAGACTATCCATTCTTGAATCTCGATATCGAAACATAACTTATCTGTTGTTAGTATTATTTGTTTTTGTCAGTGTTTACTCTGTTTAGTGTTAGTTTCAAGATGGATCCGAAAATATTACATTAGGAGTGGTTTTAGAGAACATGGAAGATAATGCTCTCAGACAAATAATAAACTATGTAGATACGTTTCATTTGAGTGATTATAATTTTAAAAATAATGTCAGATTAACAAAAGCCGTTACCCACGAGTTAATAATCGAAATGGTTACCCAATAGACCTATCTCTTTATTGAATACTCATGCGCAAATATTTTTCAATTTTCCCCTTCCACTGCTAAAATATCACTACTTCTTTCCATGGAACACAACGTATTGCTACCCAGGAAAAGCTAGCTTATATTTGCCGGATACACCCGGCAACTCAGGCCAAGAAGAAGTTACAATTTTTATTTCGTTTATTTTTATTAGTGCGTATAACAATAAAAATACTGCGATGGTCAAAAAACAAAAAACAAAATACAGATCCACTCAAATAAAATAAACAATGAACTAACCTCTTACGGTATTATGAATAATAATATACGGATTGATAGGCTTGCCAACACAATTTTAGAAGGGGCACGAACATTTAGGGATTTGATCCAGTGTCAAAAATGCCATGGTTGGGCTCTCAGAGTAATAAATAAACATAGAGTAGGCATGTTCCCTACTAATTGTCGTCGAGACAGATTTGTTTACCAGCAGAGCATTGCCAGACGTTGTGTTTTGTAAGTACAAAGTAGGAAACAAAAACGTAATAATATAATTTACAACAATTTTATTTTACTTTTAAGAGAAGATTTTTATACACTTTAATATTCACTTTCTTACCTTTCTTTAATACTGATAAAAAAGCTCTAGACCAATTGTATCAAATACCCACACCGAAAATTTGGCATCAGTGCCTTTGTTTGAAATTGTCTAGAGGTGATTAGCGCTTTGTTCGATTTTTCCTGAATTTTTGTGTATTTAAGTGAACTTTATAAAGTGTTTTTATTTATTTTCTATATTGAAAATGGTGAAAACCCGATAAGCGTGTATAATTTGTGGTATTTCGCAAAATGATCTAACCTGTCACCGGTAAGTTATTCACTACATTGGCGTACAATTAGCAATTTCAATTAAAATTTATTACAATTAATAAAATCAATTTAATAATGAAATACATATATATCCTTTTAGATTTCCTTACGATAAAAATATGTTAATGGTGCCATGCCATAATTAAGTGTAGATAGATTTCTTACCAAAATATGCGTATTAAATTATTTTACTAAAATTTATATAGGTATTACGGTGAACTCTAACCAATTACACGCCACTGTACGGCTGTGTTTACCTACACCTCTAGATTTTCCATCTCTCTCAATTATGGGTTCATTGCTATTGACTACAAACTGTATGTTATTTTGTTGTTGTGGCACCTCTATGTTTACTTATTACTCTGAGGTTGGGCTCATAAAAGATGTGCAAATGTTGATGGACCGACCTATATATGTGATTTGTGTTACGTTTATTGAAGAAATATCTTTTATTATTATTTTATTTACCCCCGGCGGTACCCGACAAATGTTGATACAAATGCGAAGGTTTATATGAATCAATATCATTATTTTAAAACTATTAATTAAGCAATTTTCCTCATCTTCCCTAAAATCCTAATAACTATAGTTATTTTTCAATTTTCATGCAAAAAATATAGTGTGCAATGCCCTTTTGTAATCTATTTTTGTTCTGTCTTTTAATATTATTTAGATGTAAATTTTTTAGCATTTAAAATTATTATTTGAAATGAGCCTTAGATCTAACCATTTCAAATTTTTATTAACATAATTAAATATATTAACTTTAATAAAATATTGGAAACATTAGCACTTACCGTATGGAAAACAAAACATCACATCTATGGCTTGTCCAGTATAAATATAATTGCACGTCACAGCTGTCAGAACGGAACTATGTTGCCAAGCATTTAAAATAGTATTAGAATCTAGTAAATGTCAAACGAAGTTTATCTAATATTCTTCTTTTTATTTGACTACAATACTACACCATTTTTGAACGCGGTAACCTTAGACTAGGAAAGAGAGAGGACAGCGCATGGCAATGCAAACCTTATGCGTGTGAGTGAAGCCAAGTTTCAAACGTTTGGTGGTAAACAAATTTGGAAGGTCGAATTGTATTTTTTTAGTTTTTTATGAATTTTCACCTTTTTTAATTACCTGAATAGACATTTTAAAATGGTTAATTGTGCAGTTTATAAGTGCAACAGTCAGAGTGCTAAAAAAGAGGAAGGAATTTCATTTCATAGGTAAAAAGTATTTTAAAACTATTTCCTTGAAATTTATTTTTATTAATATTACAGCTTTCAGATAATAGATGTTTAACTAAATCACATATGTTATGTATGATAACTTAAATTAATAGTACCTCGTAGTTCCATCCTTTTTCTTGACCAAGACTACCGGAGAGACCCATGGACTGGTAGAAGGTTCTATCACTCCATCTTCTTCCATTTCTCGGACAATCCTTTCAGCTTCTTGCCTCTTCGCCTGTGGTAATCTTCTAGCTGATTGACGAATTGGCTTGGCATCACCCATGTCGATTTTATGTTTTACAGCAGAGGTTTAAAGATGTACCAGCAACCGCCACCATTTGTTCAAACTTATCGTTGGAATTATCGGGAATAGTTGTCTGTCGAATTATAGATGTTACTGGTACGGAGGTTTCAACTTTGGTCTCTTTCTTGATCGTAATTGGGTGATCATTGACGTTTATAACTCGTACTGGAATTTCTTTAGCAGAAGTGACCAATCCTTTTCCTATCAAAATTCCTCGACCGACCTCCTCATCATGGTTCCATGGTTCCATCATCACAGGTATTCCTTCGTCAATAGTTCCTTGCAGTCTGGCCACTATGATCGTTTCGCTTCTACCAGGTACCACAGTATCCTCCTGGACAACGGCTGGCACGGTTTTGTCCTCATATGGATGAAGGAATATTTCTTCAGAACCGACTTTGATAACTCTGTTCTTGAAATCCAGTTGGAAACCATGTAAGTTCATCACATCCATTCCTAATATGACATCTTCCTCAATATCAGCGACAATAACAGTATGCGTGAACTTTTCTGAGCCAATTCCTATTTGAACCTGGGCTTCTCCAAGGATGTTAGCTCTATCACCTGTGGCAGTTCGCAGTCGTAGCCTTGTGGGTAAAAGCTTCTTACGGTTATTTATAGTTGTTGGCCGTATAATCGTTCTGGTCGCTCCAGTATCCACCAATAGTGTATACTTTTTACCGTTGACTTCACCATCTACATATACACTGTCGTCACGGCATTTCAAAGAGGCTATTAGTATGAGAGGGTCTTTGGAAACGTTCCGGGTCGAAGCTGCCCCCTCTAGGCCGACCCGTTTTATTTTTCCTGTGGAGTAGTTTCTTGATTCGTAGTGACCCCAGGGCGTTTACATGAATTGCGAACATGTCCTATTTCACCACAATTCCAGCACCTGATGGTCTTCTTCTTTTTCTTATCAGAAAAGTTCTTCATCATGTTTACTAATTGGTCTAACTTATTTTCATCTTCCTCTTCCGTTACAGACCTTACTTTACTGTATCCTCCACTGCGCGGCAGACAAGATGTCCACTAATGTTTTGTGGTGGGCTAAACGGAGTGTCTTTGCCATTTCGTGGTCACGAAGTCCATCAAGAAATGCTTCAACAGCTAAACATTCCATCATTTGTTCTGGAGCTGAAGGGTAAGCAAATCTTACCAATCTAGCAATATCTACTTCGTACTCTTGAAGTGTCTCCTCTCGCTTCTGTTTTCGAGTCTTTAACTGCGATCGGTACAAGTTCTGCAAGTGTTCGTGACCATATCGCATGTTCAAGCTTTTCTTCAGTTGCTCAAAATCATCTGTGTCCTCCACTGGTATGGTCTGAAGAACATCCAAAGCGTCTCCTCTCAGAGCGATGGTGAGGTTTATTGCCTTCTCTTTTTGGGACCATCCGTTCGCTCTTGCAGCTGTTTCGAACTGTTTGAGATAATTTTCCCAAGACATCTTTCTGTCAAAGGTTGGGGCCTTAACACGAACATAACTTTCGCTGCTTTCCAATTTCGGTTTCCGCTCCACTTTGAAGCTTCTCATTTCGTCCTCGTTTTCCTCTCCTAAATCTTCCATATCTTCTTTACCTCCTTTTTTGATCTCTTCCATTTGCCTTTCCATTTCTCTTATTTTCTCTTCAATTTTTTTTTAAATGAAGACATTTTATTTTCCATAGAAGAAATGTCCAAAGAAACTTTGTTTTCCAAAGAAGAAATATCATTTTTTAAAGAAGACATATCAGTAGAAACTTTTTTTTCCAAAGAAGAAATATCACTCTTCAAAGAAGACATGTCGGAAGAGATATCACTCTTCAAAAAAGACATATCGGAAGAAACTTTATTTTCCAAAGAAGAAATATCAGAAGGAACTTTATTTTCCAAAGAAGAAATGTCAGAAGAAACTTTATTTAAGGAAGAAATAATTGTAGCAGAAGAGTCGTCTACGAAAATATGATTTTCTGGATCTAAACCATCATTTTCCAATGCTTGCTTAAGTCGCTCCAACAACTCAGTCTTCCTTCCTGTTGTTTCCAATTCACGATCCTCCAGCTCTTGACGCAATTCTGTCACTTTCAAGTCACAAAGTTTTTTCGACATATTTTTTTTATTTTTTTTTACACTATTTACAATATCCCACTTCTGACACCAATGTAACGTTTATTTATTTTTACTAGTCTTTTTAATTTATTTTTATATTATTTAAATCACTAACACTGTTTAATTTATATAACACAATTTATTTACAATACTTTAATTTATGTAAGACAATATTTCTATTCGCATTTATCTAACAACATACTACTAACTAACTCAAAATATTCAAATCGGTCCTTTATATAAGTAAATATTGTTCGAGTATATTCCAGTCTATTCTGGGAAGCGCCTCGATCATTCGATCGCTTCGCTCATCAAGCGCCGTTGAAAGAAAGGTATATTCTGGAAGATTCTCGCGTCTTCTGTCTGCTTCGCGTCTGGGTCATAGCGCCAGGGGCGTACTCGCACAACAGTACATACATTTTGAAAACTGTTTTCATTCAGTTTTAAAGATTATTTTTCAATTAATTGTTATTATTTTCTTATAGATGTAATAGTTTTGCAGTGGCGTGGAACAAAAACATATATTTAAAATAAATAAAGTAGATTAAAATTGTAATATTTATTAAATAAATATATTTTAAAATGATTGTTGATTTTTTTTTGGAGCAGTACATATTTAAAGACATTTTTAAATTAGATTTGTACGCCTATGTCAATATTGTCCGCCATTAGTTTGGTGGTAAATGGGTTACATAAATTGATTCCAATGCGCTCTTTCCTTGTCTAAGGCGGTAACACATGGCAATTTTGCCAACATATAAAACATTTTAGCACGAGGTATGTTCGTTTGAAGTTTATATTTTATTAGTCCAGAAGTTGTATTTGATATAAAATTAATTACGTAACCTTTCTTAAAGCATTTATTTATTATTTGTAATAACTTGCGGCCTACGAATTTAAATATTTAGCAAATTTACAGTGAAAAAAGATACTAATTGACAGTAGCAAACGAACGAAGGAAGTCAAACGAACAGAGCGATTTGTTCACTTTGATGACGTGCACTTATATTTATACTGGACAAGCCACATTTCGAAAGTCGACACTAATATTTCGAAATCGAGATTCAAGCATCGAGCCCTTGGTCTCAGTCTCGAGATTTTAGGTTATAAGAAAATCTTTGTAAGCAAATCCTCTATACTACCTTATATCATCTCAAGCTTTAAACCTTTAGATGCCTAAACCTTTGACGATTGGTACATATTAAATTCTTTTTTTAGTCGACCAACTCCATAAATCAGTGAGTGACGAGCTGTCGAAGCGAAAGGTTCACTCTAGTATCGAGAGTAGAGCACACAAGCCAGCAAGGGACGTTCCAGGTAGAGGTTTTCTAGAAACATTAACGCTAACGACGATTAACAAACGGGACTTATCAGCCCCAAACGCCTTTACTTACGCTGAATTTATAAATTTACCTGAGTAAAAATATTTATGATCCACTAAATTATTATTTATAGAGAAGAGGAAACATTATTATTTCTCAATTGTAAGACCTGAGGAGGAAGAAGAAGCAACGGCAAAACCGAAGAGAAGGAAAGAGGTGATAGCAATAATGATGGACACAGACGACGATGAAACTACCGACTCAGAGCCGAAAACAGGACTCACCATTAACAGTCAGCTGAAAAAGCTCAAAGACTTAATAGTATATTGTGTTGCAAGGGCGAAAGTGGGCATTAGCAGCCCACGGCTGTATTTGCTGCCCGAGTGAAACGAAGGGGGTGGAATTTTATCGAAATTTATATCATATCTGATTTAAAAATGTCAAATTCAAGGCACACTTTTTAATGCTAGATTAAAAAAATCGTGGCGTAATGAATTTCCCGCCCTTGGGCTCATGAATAATACTTTCTGCCCTATTTTTGGTGTTCATATGATTGGTTTTCCGGTAAGGCAGGCGGAAAAGGTTTCTAAAACCAAATTTGAGAGTAAAATACAAAAACAAATGTAAGAAACACGGAAACTATTGGAAGAAACTAATAAATCCAACGAAAAACTTAGGAAAGAAAATGAAGACAATAAGAAAACAATTCAAAACCTTACTAAAACACGAAAAAAGCAAATAAGGGGAAAAACGGGAAGTTGAAGAAACCTATTTTCCTAAAAACGAGGAAGGTATTTCGTGGAGACGAATATAGGAAAGTGACAAAGTATCTAGAAGGACTGAAGGGATATACATTTATGGACCCAACGGAGAAAAACGTCAAAAGAGTAATCAAAGGACTTGCACCTGACAAAGAAGACCTAATTGGGCAAAAAGTGAGGGCAATGAAAATTACTTAACTACACTCCAGATTTGGAGAAAAAAGAAAACTCGCGATATTCGTCGTAGAATATCGCAAAAAAGACCAGGAGCACATAAAGAATGTCGATATATTCTAAGTACAAGAATACAAAAAGAAGCTCTACGAGGAATGTTTCAACTGCCTAGGATATAACCACGTACAGCCAACTTGCCACCGAACTGGAGAATGCGAAAGACCGAAAAAAGTCAACACGCAACATGCGTCACCAAGGAGAATACTTTGCCAGCTACAAAGGATGCCCCAAAGAAGAAACCAACACCAGTCCCAAGAAAAGCAGGACTCAGTTACGCAAATGTAACAAAAACAGAAGAAAACAAGAAGAATGAAGACATATCCGAGATGATGAAAATCTTTTCGAATCACATGGAAGAAATAAAAAATTTCTTCCAAAATTTCAGGAAACCATAAAAGAAACAGAGTGGACAAAAGAAGAGGAACCACTTATGAACGATACCTCTCATCGATAAAAAGATGGGAGTGTAATAAAACGGAGTTATCACTTGCTGGTACTAAACATAAATTCAAAGCTGTTTGCTTTGAGCGGGTTTCCTTACATAATTTTGAGCGGGTCAAAATTAAAATTTCTCGAAGGACTACTCTAGTTAAACAGCTAGAGACTGTATACATTTAACAATATCAGAGATCTGGAAACAACCATCTGATTAGGGTTGCGAAGCAAGCTAGAAAGTACACACTTCCAATTATACCTTATATTACGTATAGGAAAGAGCATACAAAAACAGAAATAAAATACAAAGCAAATCTGGTAACTCAAGTGTTGTCTTAGATTTGCAACAGTTAAAAACAAATGAATATAAAATAGTCATATAAGCTTGGTAGAGCAATTGGGCAACATTGCGGATGCCGGCATATAAAGTTTATAGATAATTAATAAAAAAGGTGTTGACTTACGACCTTTCACTAACGCTTCTTTTGCGATCAATTTATATCAAGAACAAATTTACACTTAACACAATAATAATAAAAATCATAAAAATCGATGCTATCGACATTTTATCGATGTAGAGAGCGACCACTCCCTTATAGATCAACTTACTGACTGCTAACTATTTTTTTTACGTAACTTTATAGAAGAGGGGAATTAGGGGGTTGTCACTCTTGCGCTCTAAGACGAATGGCTTTCTGAACAGGGGCGAATTATGCTATAGGGTAAGCAGGGGCGTCTTCGCTTGAAAAGAAAACACTCTGTTCAAACTGTTGTTTGAACAGGGAGAGTTCCTAATGAGCGGCTCACAGTTATTATGCAGCATTGTGTTTATGGACGACGGCGTTGCCATATCGGCATGTTCTTCGAATTTGATTCCAACTGGCGCGGGAATATAACTTGCCATTGTGTTACTATTATGATTTAAATGTTGACTAAATTATTCATTTGAAAATCATTTAGTGAGGAATTAAGAATATTTATAATTATGCTTTTAGATAAATTTTACCAATAAATTTAACCAAAGCGGCAACAGTGTTGAATATTCGCCCATAAGATTTACATTGGCCTATGCCAGCCACACTGCATAATAACTGTGACCCGGAGTATAGTAAGAGCAGCTTTAGCAAGGATCCACTCTTTAAGGTCATCTTAAGTCGCAGTCCGTCGGCTAAGGATACAACTTTCTAGAGGCAGCGAAAAACACACTCGAGCATGAAAAAGAAGACCAAAGAATAGAGATGCATAGCACCATTCCGATCAGGAAAAGGACACCTAGAAACTGTCCCTAAACCACGATAGTGAAAAGGACCAGCAAGAGCCCGAGGACTGAGGTCCCCATCGTATGGATGAAAGTTTTTCCCGGAATGCATTCTGGAAGGAACGGGTTTATTGGAAAGCGTGTGTATGCTACTTCATAAATAAATAAATAAGGAAATTGGGAGAAAAATAAATATTATTGGTGATTTTGTTTGAGAACGTCAAAAAAGATTCACTTTTCGTACGCAAGTAAGTACTAAAATGAATGTTTTTTTAGGTCGATTAAAAAAAATTACTCTTATAACATATTATTTTGTATAATAAACAATATTTAAATTCTAAATTATAAAATTAAAACAAAACTCAATAATATTAAACAATATATTATATACCTACTTATTATTCTTTAGTGTCAGTAACAAAAAACTTTTTTTAAAGTTGTATAGAAAGCTTTTTGAAAAAAAAACAAAACAAAACATAAGATATAAAAGCAATAATAATGAAATATTGTAAAGAATATGATAATTTTAATAATTATTTATAGTTTAATTAATTTATTTATAGATATTTTATGTCGATATTATTTAAATGTTGTTAATATAGCATTTTAAAACAGTGATTTGTTTAACAGATACATTAAATGACTAATTTAGAGAATAATAGAAAAAATTAGAAAAATAATAAAAATAAGAAAAAGCCTTTTATGAAAATGAAAAGAACTTATTTGATGTAAAATTTTTGTTAAATAAATTATTATTGTTAATTATACAATGATAAATAATAGGTTGTTATCAAAATTTATTAATTATTGAAAATCAAATAAATTCTTTTTTTTAATTACTTAAACAAACTAATACAAAAATTTAAAATATTTTATAAAATTATTTGACTTATCTTGAACTTATTCACTTTTTCTTGATTTCAACTTTAACTAATGGACTATCACTGACTGCTTATGATTGATCCTATTAGACTAATCTCCGTTGATTGACTGACTTCCCTTAATAGACTCATCCCCACGACCTCTTCTCAAGTCTTTTGATTCCTTTCAAAGCTTCCAGAAAGTTCCTGGAGGTTCTACGGAGCTAATCATGTTCTAGAACACTATCTGCATCTCTGTCTTCCCTATATACAACTAGACATAGTAACACTGTCCACTATGGAACTTTCTAGAACAAATTTAGTACAAATATATCTGTCTTCTTTTTTCACATTACATAATTAATTTCTAGAAATTCTAGAAAGTTTATTAAGTAAAAATACAAATACATAAATCAACTTATTTTATTAGGTGTATGACTTAAATTTTGAATCGAAACAGTATAAGATATATTGTTACTACAGGTTTACTGAATTAGATATAATTTAAATAATTTTCTATAATCAGTTAACATTAATTAGTTAAAAATATAATGATGAAATCAATTTTTATCCATTTGACATAACATAGAAAATTGCAATAGAAAATTATTACCATTTACTTACTGATATTACTCAATATTATATATTATCGTTAATATTATAGTAAAAACTGCATTTGTATTAAAATTAATTTCTGTTCATTGCCTACAATTGAAATTATGTCACTGTTTTTACAAATTGCTACCAGAATAGTCACTTTTGTGTTAACTAATACAAAATAGTGACCGTATACTTAAAATATATAATAACATTTATTAGCTGAGATAGTATAAAATAATTTCTGTTGATATTTTATTTACTAGACTGTCTTTTTAATCTTATTAACTGTCTCAATATATTTACAAACACAAACCGTACTAAATACAAAATATAGAAACAAACAAACTTCACAATATAAAATATTGCAAAAAGGTCAATAATTAAAAAAAATTACAATATAGTATATACTATATTCAAAGAGCAAAAGAAAGAATAAATGAATTAAAATTTACAAATTTATGGTACTAACCCTTACTGTGTGAAAGTTCATCTTATTCAGAACAATAAACAACTAAAAGGTTGAATTAACTTTCACGATTTATTCTATAAATACTTTAAATATGTCAATCTGACGATGCTATTTCGATAGCGAAACGGCTGTCATTGCATTTAAAGTATTTATAGAATAAATCGTGAAAGTTAATTCAACCTTTTAGTTGTTTATTGTTCTGAATAAAATTTACAATTTTAATTAGGTCAAAATAGTAATAGTAACAAAATAAAACAGTTAAAATTTATAAAATAAAATAAATCTGATAGTTTCTTGTTCAATTTGTTCTTCTCGTTTGATGATCATTTCAATAAAAACACTGTAACGTATTTTATTATTATATTCATTTATATTCTTATAGTTTTTATTACTTAATATTTACAATTCAATTAAATAATCTGATGTTGATGTAATGGAGGTATCCAAACCGTCTTGTGTTTGAATTTCGCTGTCAAGTTTCTCTGAAATCCCCGCACGATTCAAGAGCTTTTCCTCTCTGCGTTCTCGTTCCTTTTGGATAAGCTCCAACAAACCTTCCAGGGTCTTTTTCATACCTGTATGTAAATAAATCCATTAATTATAATATTATAAAATAATGTCACGAAAATGCTATAGAAGTAAAGGTCACAGTGGAACTGTGAGAATTTTTGACAAGTTACCTATATGTATTGAAAAGTGACTACAAAAGAGTTATAAAAATAATATTTTCACTAAGAAACCAACCACTTTTTAACGTTCATATGTTGTTGTGACGTATTTTTAAACTTTCAATCACTCGAATGCAGTCTTTAAATTTAATTGTTTATTAGCGGACATCTGACAAAGTAATTATATGATTTTCTATCATTAAACAATGGGTGTGCTCAAGTAGTGATGTATATTATGGTTGTACCTACTCGTCACGTTCATGCTCACCACCTAAAGATCGCTCCGAAACTAGCGCTAGACAACGAAATGTCTTTGTCATTCGTTTGTTTTTGTATCCAAGAAATTTGTTAGGTTTTCTTATCTTTTGATTTTGTTCTACTGTTTACATAATTTTCAGAAATGTTAGGTACTCTATACTAAAACCAATAATGATTGAGAGTAGAAGTAGGCCCAGTTTACAGCAAATCGGGTGCGTGCTTATTAATTTATAATTAATTTTTCTTCGGTAGTTTCTTCTCCATGTTAATATTTCTTGGCGTTCAATGAGAATGCTTTTCCTGTCAACTTTTGCGTACGTAAATTTGATTTCGTGTAAAATTTTCCTCAAAGTTACCTATAAGACGTACAATTCATACTGTATAATTCACAAACCAATGATACGCTCGTGCTTGCATTTACATTACTGTGGCCTGCGACGATGTGATGGAAATTAAGGTAAAGTGACAAAGACAGAAATATCGTTGCGTACAGCGTTGCCACTAGTTGTAATACATACCTAAAACTATACAGAAAATGAATTTTAACTGATCAGTAATCAGGAAATGTATAAGTATTACTCCTTACAAGCTCATTACTGATTTTTGTCATAAATAATACCTTTTAATCGTACTAGTATTGTGTATTATCTATAATTTGCCACAACCTACAACTCTACTGCTTACTTTATTTTGATTCTGCTGCTTACTATATTTTGATTCTTCTATAAACTGGTAACGTAAAATTTAGATAATATGATAACGCGCTTTGTTCTCAATCATTATTGGTTTTAGGATAGTTGTGTTTTTGTTATCTCTTTAAGTTATATTCTGTTAATTTCTTTTATAGCACAATTTGCATTTGTGTAAAATCCTAGGTAGGTATTTGTGAGGCATCAAATATTTCAAAACTAGAGAAAAATAATACAAAAAATGAAAACAGCACAAGGCAGTTATTTTAATATAATTATTTCCATACTACATATTAAACTGATATTATAATTATTACAATAATAATGAATCAATATTAATAATAATATCGTTTTTATTGATACAGTTAAAAACAAATTATACAAATAAAGAACAGTATACTGTAATACATAATATCATTAACTGCAGAGCAAAAGACAAAGTTCGCTCTCTTTCATCAAGAGATCTTAATGAACGAATGGCGTTCTTCCACTTTACCATAAATAATTTATACAAATACATAAATTAAATTTCCTATACTACTAACTATGCTCTATAACTATAACTCTAATATTAAATTCAATGTATTTATAAACCAAAGTAATAATCTTAGTACCCGAAGAATCATGCCAAAATGTCACAATTGAGAAGCCAAACTATTATCTAAAATCAGTGTTTTTAATCTTTTTTTAAAGTTAATTAAAGATAGGGATTTAATTGTATCAGGAAAATAATTGTAAATATGGACAACGTTGTAGGAAAATGATGATTTAAAAAAAACAGTTTTATGTTTGGGAATGGATAATTTATTTGAATATCTTAGGTTTAATGAATGAGCTTGATGCCTGTATTCTATTTTGTCGTAAAGATATGAAGGTGTTTTAGATGTAATAATTTTATGATAAAATACGCAGCAGTGGAGAAAACGTCTTTGTTTTAGAGTGAGCCATCCTATATCACTAAAACATGAGGATATTTTCTGGCGACGACGAACACCACAAATCAACCGAACACACGAATTTTGTATGAGCTGAAGACATTTACATTCCGTTTGCAACAAAGCTGGACCATATACGATATCAGCAAAATTCAGACGTTATAGTACCAAGGAGTCACAAAGGATCATTTTAGATTTGCGGTTGAGTATTTTCCGATTGCAGTAATCAGTTTTAAAGAATAAAATGATTTTTTTATTAAATTAGCAACGTGATTTTTGTATCTGAGCTTGGTGTCAATACACAAACCCAAATTTTTTTCACATGTAGTAAAGTTGAGTAGATCCTTATTGATAAAAAGACGTATTTCTGGTGTGTATTTTTCGCGTGCATATTTATTACCAAAAATTAGAGCTTTTGATTTAGTAGAATTAATTACCAAGTTGTATTTATTGGAGATATTTACCAAGGAGACTAAGTCTTCGTTCATGCTAACAAGGACTTCTGGGATTCTTTCTGGTGCGAGCAAATCGTGAAGAACTCTATCAAAAGCTTTACTGTAATCAATAAGAATAAGAATGCACATTCTTTTATCATCGACTGCTCTGTAAATATCATCAGTGATGTTAGCAAGGGCAGTAGAGCAGCTATAGCCAGAACGGAAACCTGATTGATTCGAAGGGATAATATTATTGAGGGTAATGAATATCTTCATTTGATTGTGCATATTTTTTTCGAGACCTTTAGAAAGAGTGCAAAGGATACTGATGGGACGAAGATCAGATAATTGTTCAGGGTTATCTTTTTTAGCTAATGGAATCACCAGTGCTTCCTTCCATAAGTCTGGGAAAACGTTATGTTCAAAGTTGTGATAATAAAAACAATCACTGATCTACTTTTAATTATACAAATATATTAAATAAAGAGACTTGAAACGAACAAAGTAAATTTTATTCTATATTACAAGGCGATCCTGCCAAAGTTTTTTGGGTCTTTTCTCTAACAATTAACAAAAATGTAGGAAAAAGCGAAGATATAAAGTGTAAGATGTCGGTAAGATTGGACAAACAAAATAAATGCAAGAAAACGGCGCTGTAAACTCAAATTGTACAGGACACATAGTACAACTTGACCACAGACGTGAAAATAAGTATTTACTCGATACCCTGGTGATTGGTGTTACCCTTAAGTTCTTTAGAGCTTATAAAAAACTGCCAGAAAGCCAATTCGCAGAGATCGAGCTGAAGCAGTATCTATGGATAACGTAAACGCCCAAGCAGTACCCCAACCAAGTAAAGGCAACAAATAGTGATCCTAAAAACAATGAAAATAGGAGAAAGAGTGAATTAGTGCAGTGATGTACAGCACGTAAATTCGTAATTTTTTTGTAGTACTAAAATAGAGCGGAAAGTATTGTTCATCAACCCAAGGGCGGAAAATTCATAACACCACGATTGTTTTTATTCTAGCAGTAAAAAAGTGTGTGTACCTTGGATTTGAAATTTTTAAATCAGAAATAATATAAATTTCGACCAATTCTACAAAGTGAGAGCTTTTCTCAAACAAAATTCTATAAATTATAAAGCAAAAAAATCTAAAACACTATCACAAGAAGAGTGCATTCGATTTTTAAAGGAAGCGTCCGTTTCTGAATGCCTTATGATGGAGGTGAGCAAATACATAATGATAATGGTATAAATTCTACAACACGAGCGTTTCCTACAACGTCTAATCGTGGCGCAGTGGTATATGTGCTTGTCTCTCACGCAGACGGCTCGGGTTCCATTCTAAACCATAACATTTTTTTAATAGTAATAACGGTAGGCGAAAACAGTTGTGTGTCACACGTGCATAAATGCATTAGCACCCCTTAGCCGCGGACTGCTAATGTCCATTTTCCGCCCTTGTGACACAATATACTATTTCTGCCTTGTCAGACAAATTATATTTAGTGCACACAATAAAGTAGTTAAAATGTGCCAATTATACGTTGTAATTATCCAGTATTAATTACAGATAAGGATAAAAAAGAGCGGTTGATTGAAAATCGTCTTTACGTCTTTATGGAGGTCACTGGTTTTGTGGTCCATTTTCAGTTGTCTCAGTTAATGATTTGAATTGTACCGTTGAAAATGATAGAGACAGAGAAATGACTGTACATAAAAAGCATATCCAATATAAGGCACTGTGCAAATATGTATGTAGAAAATGTAATAGTGAGAAATAGTAACGATATAGCAACTAATTTAAGATATAGGTGCAATATTATATATAATAGGTATATGTATATATTCATCTTTATTTTTATTCTTTATATTTGCATTATTGTTAATCATCGCCATTTACGAACATCACAATGCCATACTTTTAGGACGGTTCCCAATAGCGGGAAGTGCATGATTGTAGGGTGTTAGGGAAAATAAGGAGGGTAGAGAAGTGTAGACGGGAAGTCTAGGTGAGAAGTATCAAGGTAAGGAAAGCACCTGGATTGGATGGCTTGATAGTCCAGGCGTGCTGTACCAACAAAATAAAAAATACGGAATATCTGAGACCTGGAATGTAACAGTTGGAGGTGGTAAAGAGGCTTATAACACATGAAAAAAAAATACATTAACTATTTCAATTATGATCATAAACTTTTTAGGGGTGAAAAAGGGGTAAAAAACTAAAATATTGCTGTTTGCGGCTAAAATTGACGTCAAAATGAAAAGTGCCCAATAGAAAAGTTGTAGATCATGTAAAAATCTAAAACTTTTCTTTTGGTAATTTTCTCACATAACCTCAATTTTTCGAGGAAAATGGAAAAAAACGATTTTTCGTTTTTAATTTTTAATTTTCCAACGGATTCGTCAATCTTGATGAAACTTGGTGAAAACTTAGAACCTTTTTATGTCGAAAATAACCTCGAATTTTCTCAACTATGTAAAATAATAATTTTCCGAGAAATTTGATTTTTCTGGAAAAATCTCTTTTTTTTCAACTGTAAAGTTTGCTCGGAAAATATTATTGGAAAAGATTTTCCTGGGGCTCATTTTTTTCGTTTTTAGGTCTACTTTCACATGACATAAAAAAAATACACCTCTCATTTAAAAATGTGCTCAAAAATGAAAAAAAAGCAAAAAATGAATTTTGCAACAGCTAAATTTGCAATAATTGTTAAATTTTTGTTAAAAAATATTAAAAAATGCAAAAGCCGACTCTTGCATTACATTCTACGGGAAAAATTACAAAAGAAAATGTATTTCATTATTTAGTCGGATTTTTAGTTCATTTGCAATATTATTATAAACACTCAAGTCTATTAATGAAGTTAATAATCCGAGCGGGGATTTTATGGTTTTTACTATTGTTGTATGCTGCTTTGTTTATATTATAAGGTTTTTCATGAGATAAATCGATTTGTTGATAATTACAAGGCCCAAATACCCTTCCATCAGAACCCTATAGCCCAATTTTCATCAAAATTTCAATTTTCTTTGACTTTTTGGAATAATTTGTTTATTTTTAATATAATAATCGTTCGGTTTTAAGTAATTCGTAATTGTAATTAAAAAATATATTGAAAAGACAATATTTTGTTTGTTACGAATGATGGTATATTTTGTATACTGAAATGTTGCAAGGTCAAAGAGAAAACAAAAGGCCTAGGCCCCTAGGCTAGTTAGAGTTGTCATGTCTACACTTTGTCACTTATGAAAGGTGGATATAGGGCTCTGATGAAAAGGTATTTGGGCCTTGTAATATCAACAAGTAGATTTGGCAACAATATATAACTTGTTTGTTTTGTGAGGTGTAATTTGGGTAAAATTTACCAAAATAAGTGCATTTAAAATAAAAGTAACTGTAAACCGAGAACTTTAGATTAACCTGTATGCATCCGTAAGTTAAAAATATCTTTTTTTGCGCTAATTATACCGCTTTTAATAAAGTTCCAACTTTTTTTTACGAAATTTCACCTTGATGCAGGTGAATTAATTGTTATCATAAAGTCTGCTTTACCGGATTTTGTAGGCCGCTGTTGCCATATTGATTTAATTTATATATTTCTACAAATATTAGTTATATTGATATTAACAGCACAAGCGATGGACACTAATATAGAAGCAGCGTTGCAAAAAATCTCTGAAGCTTTATCTATACAACTAAGCAATTTCTCATCGGAAATAAAAACGAGATAAAATCATTAAGAGATGAATTAACTAATAATATCAACAAGCTCCGATCCGATTTCGATAAAAAATTTCTAGAAACAAATGATAAACTCCAACAAGTTGAAAACCAATTAAAAATAGCCAAAAAAGAAAATGATTCACTCAAACGAAAAAATAATTTGGTTCTCAAGGGATTACCACAAACTGAAAAACACAATGGAGAGCTACTAGAGATTGTTATGGATTTCTGCAGAAAGGAGATTAAAGTGAATCTGAACTGCAATGAGGTAAATTACGTGCGTAGAATTGGTAAAAAAGAGGATAAAAACCGGCCAATTTTATTAAGTTTTGTATCGCTACACAAAAAGTATGAGGTTCTGAGAAACTGTACCAATTTAAAAGGAACCTCCTACAGTGTTAATGAAGATCTCTCCAAAGAAGATTATATTAAGAAGATGAAGAACAGAAGAACTGCTAAGGACCTGAAGGCACAAGGAATGGATGTGCTTATTAGAAATAATCAAGTATATGTAAGCCAGCACAGTGAGCCTCAGATTAGAGATGGACCAATGAATCAAGATTACTCCGCGCAGAGCAGATTCGTGGAAGACTCAGCTTCGGAAAGTGACGAATCCGGAAACCTAACACATGCTTCATTGGCGACAAAGCAAAACCAAAAAAGAAGACGTTTAACAAAGAAAAAAGACAGTAGTATTGTGAAAAATGGTGGACTAGAGTTTTTTCTCCTTAAAAAATAAAGTAAGATATTCACATATGAACCAACTAAATATATTATTCTGGAACTGTCAAGGCATGAACAATTTGAACTATTTTGATTCCCAAGATATTCATAATTTTTGCAGATTCCCAATAATAGGTCTTGTTGAAACTTGGATTACCTCCACTGACCCTGTGCTTCCTAACTTCTTAAATAACTACAGCTTTTACCATAGCAAAGCTTTAAAAGATAAACAAAGGGGCAGAGGCAGTGGAGGTATCTTAATACTAGTAGATAAGAATTTAAAGGAACTAAAGTATGTTGGAATTGTTGATGTTTGTAATATGTGGTTGTTTATAAGGATACAAATAAATCTCATGTTTTTTATATTAGGTGTAGTGTACTTAAAGCCAGGGTTGAATGACCACACATGTATTGAACTTTTGGAAGAAACTGTGAGAGGTGTTATCAGTAAGTTCTCTGCTGATCAAGTAATTATTTATGGAGATTTTAATGCAAGAATAGGTCATCTTAATAATTTCAATAGTAAGGACCCTCAAGATTGTTATATAAACGTTGAACCTCGCGTATCTAAAGATAGTATTGTTACACTTAGAGGAGGGTTATTGGTTGAATCACTTGAGAACTTGGGCTTCATCACACTAAACGGCAGATTTGATGATTATCAAGGTGACTTCACATACATCGGACAATCAGGTAGTAGTGTAATTGACCTAATCTGGACTAATTTAAATAATTTTAACAATTTATCAAATTTTTATATTAATACAAATTTCATTTCCGATCATGTAAGTTGTGTAGCTTCCTTAGCTTTTGAGCATTATTTAGAAAACGAAAGCAATGCAAAATCTGAGTTCGTAACTAAAAGATACAAATGGGATATTGCAAAATCCCAATTGCAAAATATAGTTTAAATCCCAATCTTACTGATATTGAGGAGCTGGATAATCAATTAAATGATGCTATTATCAGAACCTGTAGATTTCTGGGCATGGAAAAATTACATACTCAAAGTAAATTTCTACATTTTCACTCAAAACCGTGGTTTGACAAAACTTGCATTCTCGCAAAAAAGCAGCTTAACTTGGCTAAAAGAAATTTAAAACAAAATAATCTAGATCCTAACAGTATAAAATCTTTTAATTTGGCTAAAAAAGAATTTAAAAAAATTACTAAAAATAGAAAAAGTATATTTAAAAGAAACCAGCTAATAAAATTCGAAAACATAAAAAACCCAATTCAGTTTTGGAAAGAAATCAAAACGAGTAAAAACAATTTAACCAATGCTATAGGAATGGATCAATTTTTAATATATTATAAAGATTTCTATAAGCCTACCTCACCCTTAGATTTTCAATTCACTGATGTTCTTCACCCATATTTAGATACTCCCTTTACCATGCAGGAGATCTATTATGTCTTGAATCTAGCAAAAATAACAAAGCACCTGGCGATGATAACATATCTAATGAATTTTTTAAAAATTTGCCCTTGGATTGGTTTTACTATTTGAAAAATATCTTTAATAAAATTATATCTGAAGAGAGACTACCACCTACTTGGTCAATAACTAAAATGATCCACTTTCATAAAAAAGGTACATTAAACGAGCCAAATAATTATCGCAGCATAGCTCTGCTTAATCATAAAACGAAATTGTTTACGCAGCTCATTAATGTTAGACTCACAAATTACACTGAAAATGCTGAAATTCTCCCAGAATGTCAAGCAGGATTCCGTAAATTTCGCAACTGTGATGACAATATTTTTGTACTACAAACTATTATTAATAACTACCTGCGCTTAACCTCAAGAAAACTTTTCGCCCTATTTGTTGATTTTAGGAAAGCCTTTGATTCCTTGGAGTACAGCATCCTCTGGGAGAAACTTTATTTACAAGGAGTTAGTGCAAAAATCCTCAGAATTCTCCTAGCTTTATATAATTCAGCTTACCTTTATATTGAAGAAAATGGCAACATTTCAGAAAAAATTAAAGTAACCAGGGGAGTTTTACAAGGTGACTCACTGAGCCCACTTCTTTTCTCAATATTTGTTTCAGATATTGATAAATATTTTATAAACCATAATGCTAAAGGTGTTATACTTGACAGCAAAACTAACATTAACATGTTAATGTATGCTGACGACCTTGTCCTCTTTGCAGAATCACAAGTTGAAATGTCCCGTAATTTAAGAATTTTAGAATCCTATTGCCATAAATTTAAACTGGAAGTTAACCCTTTAAAAACAAAAATGGTTGTTTTCCGTAGATCAGCCAACATGAGCAAACAGCCCCAATTTATATATAACAACTCTAAAGTAGAACTAGTAAACTCTTTTGAGTACCTAGGGGTAAAATTCACATTTAACGGACTTTTTTTAAATAATTTTAAATACCGGGAACAAAAAGCAAGACTATCACAGGGAGTAGTTCTAAAAATCATAAACTCTTCTCATATAGCAGACTTAAGTGCAATCAAAACCTTATATAATAACGTTGTTATACCCACATTTACTTATGCAAGCAGTGTTTGGGCCCTTCGATACTTGGACCAAATTGAAAAAATTCAAAGCAGTTTTTGGAAAAACCTATTATTTATACAAAAACGCACAGCTGCATATATAATTCGAACAGAAGTTAATATCTGTAAATTAGGTTATTTTATTATAAAGCAAGCGCTGGAACTTTTGAGCAGAATAGCAAGGCATGAAAACACCAGGTACACCTATAAAGCACTTTTGCGTTTAATTAGTTTATCTAAAGATGCTAATGTTAATTTAAAATACAATTGGATACACCAACTACAAACCTGCTTACAAAAATACTGCCAGATTGATTTAATTACTACCAATATCGATTTAAATAATAAAGAGCAAATTCTGTCTAGATATCTGAATCTTAGCTATGAAGAAGATATAAACAAAATTTTGCTCAGCACTTACCATCCCCAATATAAATTTCTTCTAAGAGAATACTCACCGTTTACATTAAATAATTATTTAAATCAGACAATCCCCCTCTATATTAAAAGATTAGTTGCACAATTACGCACTACTAATGCCGAAACTCTGTACATATATGTAAATAATAACTCGTACCTGATTAAAACAAAATCAATATGCACAATTTGTAACCAACAAAAACCTGAATCCCTTGAGCACATCATCCTGACTTGTCCGATGTATAGTGGTTTACGAGGCTCGTTGGTAAAATTTGAGAGATATTCAGATGACCTTGACGTCTTATTAACTTCAAACGACGTTAGGATAATGCAAAAGCTTCACAGGTTTATAAGCGAAGCAATGAAACTTAGAGCATTCATAATAAATGAATGACTGATTGCATCTCAACCAGTCCGAATCTTTATTTTCTGTTATGTTTATTTATTTTTTTTTTGAGATATCCTTACTCTAACATAATGTAATCTAATCTACTCCTCTTGCTCATGTAACATGTTATACTAGAGAGCAATAAAATTATTTATTTATTTATTTATTTATTTATATCAACAAATCGATTTATCTCATGAAAAACCTTATAATATAAACAAATCAGCATACAACAATAGTAAAAACCATGAAATCCCCGCTCGGATTATTAACTTCATTAATAGACTTGAGTGTTTATAATAATATTGCAAATGAAATAAAAATCCGACTAAATAATGAAATATATTTTCTTTTGTAATTTTTTCCGTAGAATGTAATGCAAGAGTCGGCTTTTGCATATTTTAATATTTTATAACAAAAATTTAACAATTATTATTGCAAATTTAGCTGTTGCAAAATTTATTTTTTGCTTTTTATTCATTTTTGAGCACATTTTTAAATGAGAGGTGTATTTTTTTATTTCATGTGAAAGTAGACGTAAAAACGAAAAAAATGAGCCCCAGAAAAATCTTTTCCAATAATATTTTCCGAGCAAACTTTACAGTTGAAAACAAAGAGATTTTTCCAGAAAAATCAAATTTCTCGGATAGTTATTATGTTACATAGTTGAGAAAATTTGAGTTATTTTCGACATAAAAAGGTTTTCACCAAGTTTCATCAAGATTGACGAATCCGTTGGAAAATTAAAAACAAAAAATTTTTTTCCATTTTCCTCGAAAAATTGAGGTTATGTGAGAAAATTACCAAAAAAAAAGTTTTAGATTTTTACATGATCTACAACTTTTCTATTGGGCACTTTTCATTTTGACGTCAATTTTAGCCGCAAACAGCAATATTTTAGTTTTTTACCCCTTTTTCACCCCTAAAAAGTTTATGATCATAATTGAAATAGTTAATGTATTTTTTTTTTTCATGTGTTATAAGCCCCTTTACCACCTCCAACTGTTACATTCCAGGTATCAGAATTTCCGTCTAAAAGTACAGCACGCCTGGACTATGACAGGAGATGTAATAAAGAGGTTATACTGGACGAGAATGGGGAGCTATTTAACAAGGTACTGAGAGAGGAAGAATTTCCGGAGGTAGGGAAGGTGGCCAGAATGATACTAGTGAAGATAGTGGGTAGAGAGAGGAAGCGGACAGGAGACTGCAGATCCATCAATCTGTTTGGTGTGGGTTAAGTGATGGAAGGAATAATAAAGGGTAAAATTAAGAAAAAAATAAGGAGAAATGAGCGTTTTAGGGAAAACCAGTATGGATTTACTAAAGAAAAATCCTGTATCCCTGTGCTAGGAAGAGTGCTGGATTTGGCGGAAAGGGCTAGGGAGAGCAGCTGGAGAAACTAGGAGCTGGCATTACTAGTGTTCTTCGATGTGGGGAACACGTTTAATAATGTCAGCAAGAGGAGTGCTCCAGAGATTGGTACTGGGACCGACGCCCTGGAAGTGTGTGTTTGATGAGGTTTATGGAGTAATATGTAAACAGGGATGTGAGATGACGGTGTATATGGATGATGTGTGCCTGGTGTGTACGGCAAAGGAAGAGACGGAGATGATGTTAGGACGATTGCGGGGAAGTTCGCGCGATGCGGATTGAAAGTAATGCAAGATAAAACGGTGGGATTGCTCGTAAAGGGACAAAGCCAAATAAGGGAGGTTGGAGAGATGGAACAGGGTAAGAAAGTTCGTATGGAGAGGAGTAGGTGAAATTTATGGTTGGATAGCCAACTATCCTTCAAGTACCATATGGTGAAGGCAGCACTGAAGGTGAATGTACTGGCAGCATGGCTGGGGAGATTGATGTGTAATGTGAAAGGGCCGGGAGAATGAAAGAGGAGAGTTATTGGTAGGACGATTGAGCAGAGTAATAAGCTGTACGGAGCGGAAGTGTGGATGAAAGAGCGGGATCCATGCGAGGATAAAGCCACTACTGCAGGTGCAGAGAGGAATTCTGTTGAGAGTGGTGAAGGGGTACAGGACAGTGGGTGCAATAGATAATATAACCCAACTTTAACTGTATAAATAATAGATTAAATTTTTTTCAAAACAGCGATTTATTGCAATCTGCAATAATAGATATTTACGTTACTAGTCAGGTAAGTACACTTTTACAGTACAAGTGAGATGTATACGGACGAGGCGGACAGCTGAGTTCGGAATTCAAAACGAGTAGGTATTGTAAAAGTTTCATACTGTACCCTAAAACACAAAAGGTCAGTGAAAACAATTAAACATTGTTGTATTTATCGACGTTCGCTATTTTTGAAATTTGCAGTCAATGTCTGTAGTTGGTAACTAAAAAAGTTACCAAGTTGCTGCAACTTATGGCACACAATTAGAACCAGTTCTATTTTGGTGCAACACGATTGCATTGACCAGTTGCATGGTGGGAGACAATTAGAATTAACAAGGAATGGTGTAGTTAGGTACGGAGAACTTACCTAAACCTAATTCAGAACAGTTTTGAGGATTGTTAGTAGACAACACTTTTCTGACGATATTACTCTCTTTGTTCTTGATAGAGTCAAGTTCATCGCATTCAAGTATTTTTATATTTTTACCATCGACAGCCAACTCTTTTTGTTTGTATTTGTCGTCGATTCCTTTGTATACGAGCTCGAATCCTCCCGTAGATGCCGTTTTGTCCCTTGCATTATCAACGACAACTGAAATTGAATACATTTTGTTACGTCTACGCTTAGATCATGATGAGTTAAGATGCATAACCTTTGATAACGTCTTCTAAAACTCTCGGGCATAGTCTAGCCGTAATCGGCGTAGAAGCATACAAGGCTGGATTGGCATTGATTTCTAATAACCAAGGTTTAAAATCTTCGGTAAGTATAAAATCTGCACCGTACAATTCGAAAGTGTTGGTGCGAGTATCCATATTTTCGTAGTGCGTCAAAACGGCAGCCACTATACATTCTCTCATACCGGGAAATACGACTTCGTTGTATACATTCGGATAACCTATGTCTGAAATTAACCTCATTAGTATTAAATAATCTAAGAATCCTGTAAATGTGAACATAAAACCCCTTTTTTATCTTGTTGTTTAATCTTTCTGGTATAACCTTCCAAGAAATGCAGGGTGATTAATTAAGAATAGGCTGGTCATACCTACTACACTCATAAATATGGCGATTGAGCTTAACATGTCTAATACAAATGTTGCATTAGGTTAGGAATGTTTGAGTAAATTTTCTTCATTTTGAGATTATCAGCAGTACCTATTTTAAAAGTGGTGACTATGTTTTTTGGATATAAATTACGAATGTTATGTTTAATTTAGCACTATTTATACAGGTCATTAGTTACACATATATATTTATGGCATGGAACTATTAGTTGCATTTTAACATTCAATAATTTTTGTTTTTTAAATTACTGGTAGGCTAGGTAACAACAGTAATATAAGAAAACAAATTAAATGCTCAAAATGATGCCCACCTTACAATTCAATACACTATATAAAGAACTTAGAATATTAAATAAAAATTGTCGATTATTTTTAATGATATTAGTAACTTCTTGAATAATAATAATAATAAGTCTAGAAGATTTAAATATGGACTTCTAGTTGGCCAAATAAATTAACTGTTACGCCCAATCCACCAGCAAAGTCTTGCGGTAAAGTATTGGTAAAATAGAGGACAACCAATGGGTAAAAAGAATAAACTAGAAAATAAAAGCAAAACGGCTTATAAATAGCCCAAGGTTATTCAAATAGTTAGATGGTTAGTTCAATTTCAATATTCTATTCATCCGTATGGTATTTTTTCAAATTTTGAAATAAGTTTTACATTGAGTGTTTTTTTTGCATTGTTTTGTAGAGCACTTAATTTCCGGCTGACGGATTACCAAGCCGTATATGCTTCTATTATAGTTTATATTCTTTATAATTGTAAAATAATTCTTATAAATAAAGTATACTATTATTAATATTATTATATTATTATTGAATAATTTCATTGTACCGTTTTTTTGTCTAAATATTTGTATCTTAAGGGAGAGTTGCCTAAAACGATCCTCTCGGGTAAAACGATGCCACTCATTTATTTCGGTATCGGTGCTGCCATCTGCCATGCAAATGCATGGGTAACATCCCTCACGTTGACTTTATAGTCCGGTCGACAAGTTGCAAGTGGAGTTGGGTAGAAAAAGGTCGGAATTTAATGAAACTTGGAGATGTTGTTCAGGGATGGTTAATTAACATTTTGTCAAGTTTTGAACCTCGAGGACCCTGTGCAAAAAGAGGAGGGGGGGGAGAACTGCAAAAATCTCGACCTTTCGTCAGTTTTTCGTCAATTACCTTTTTTCCTTACATCCATACGACAAAAGCGTTCAGAAACATTTTGTAGTACGTGAAATTATCTACAATTTGAGTACTCACATATGTCTGTATGTCAATTCCTTACAGAGATATGGCGCTTCGCAGAAAATATTTTTTTCCGAAATTCAGTAAAAATACCCCAAAAATCAGAAACCAACCTTATTTCTTACTTCACCCTTCATATCCCTTCACCCTTTATATTCCCTTCACCCTTCCCTCTTCCCCATGAAATAATTATTGAAAAAAAGTAGTAATATTCATTCATTCACATGAAGACGCCGACGTGTTGATCGTCAACACCGCCATATCCAAAGCTAGCGAATTCGACAGCGTCATTATTAATGCTGAAGATGTGGACAGACTTATTCTGTTGACGGCATTGGGTATGTCCATAAAGAACATGTATCTTCAGAAAAGTGGAAGAGGTGGTGGTCCTAGTGTCCTCTACTCACCAAGTTCCTGTTCCTTTCCTCCCAAAGATATACTTCTCCTCCACGCAGTGAGTGGGTGTGATACCACGTCAGCACCGTATGGATTGGTGAAGAACAAAATTTGCAGCACCTATATGAAGAATACCGCCCTCTCTGCAGTAGTGGTTCCGTTTCTTACATCAAACGCTACTCCTCAGCAAATCAAGGACGCTGGAGAAAAGTTCCTGGTAGTAGTTTATGGAGGCAATATTGACAATGACAACCTTGACGACTTGCGGTACCGATTATTTACACGATCAGTGACGAAGGCTAAATTGGAACTAGCCCGCCTACCACCGACAAGGGACGCTGCCAATTACCACTCCCTCCGCACTTACCAGCAAGTACAAGCGTGGTTAGCCCATCAGTTTGGGGCTGGAGCCTAACCACGCGAGGGGTACTACCAATCCCCACAACGAAAAATGCTGCGCCGGATAACATCCTCCAAATTGTTTCCTGCAAGTGCAGCAAAGGCTGTAGCACCGGAGCTTGCAGCTACAAAAAAGCAGGTCTTAGATGCTCAGCTATGTGCAAGTACTGCACAGGCCACTCCTGCGAAAACGCCCCTGCAACTGATTTGAACGAGGAGGACTCGTCAGACATAATCGACGAATACGACGACGGCGAGGACGTCCTTATCAGCCTGATTGTGCAGGAGGACGACGAGCAATTAGAAGCAGAACCAACGGCTAAAAAATCTCGACAGGAACTGTAATGAGTACAAATGCGTACCTACTATGTATGAGAGACCTTTCAACAATAGCTCTGTTGCCTCTAGTGTATACTTTGTCAAAACCTTAATTTTGTTAATATAATTTTGTTTACGAAAGGACTACGTCTTTTTTTACCTACCCTGGAACAATTATGTAGTGGAGGGAAGGAGAGGGAGAGGGAATATCGGTCTAAAAAGTAACTAATGTCAATACCAATATTATCGACATGATATATGGTTGGTATGAAATTACAGTAGAAAATAAGCTTTTGAGAATTGGGGTTAGGTGGGTAAGGTTGGGGGATTGGGGGGGTTCAAAATTAGTTATTCTAACAAGAGACCATAATAACAACAATTATTATTATTAAAATAAGAAATAAGGTTGGTTTCTGCTTTTTTAAGGTATTTTTAGCGAATTTCGGAAAATACTATTTTCTGCGAAGCGCCATATCTCAGTAAGGAATTGACATACAGACATATGTGAGTACTCAAATTGTAGATAATTTCACGTACTACAAAATGTTTCTGAACGCTTTTGTCGTATGGATGTAAGGAAAAAAGGTAATTGACGAAAAACTGACGAAAGGTCGAGATTTTTGCAGTTCTCCCCCTCCCCTCCTCTTTTTGCACAGGGTCCTCGAGGTCCAAAACTTGACAAAATGTTAATTAACCATCCCTGAACAACATCTCCAAGTTTCATTAAATTCCAACCTTTTTCTATCTGAAACCACCTGTTGTCTGGCCTATTTAGTGGTCCTGAATTGACATTAGGCGTGTTATAATCAACGGGGTGAAACAATTGACAAAAAGGTGGATTTCATACTCGTTCATGTAAGGTAAGTGTTTGTAAAGTAAAAGTGACGCCAAATTGTAATATGCATGCTGTAAGCTCATCTAATGGGCTACAATTTAACATGTGTTTGTAATATTTAAACATGGCCAACATTGCCGGAAGCTTGGTTTGAACCATATAACTCACTTTCGGGCAAAATGATCCCCCATCTGTTGGGGCAATATGATCCCGGGATCATTTTGCCCTCATTTTCAAACATTTATTAGTCAGTGACTGTTTTGTCTTGCAGACTTAGAAAATGGTGAATAAATATAAAAGGAAGACTGTAAGGCAAGGATGGGACGAGGATCGAATGCGGCAAGCTATAGAAGAATGGCATGCCATACAAAACAGCGGCCAAAAATTTTGAGGAGACAATAATGAGTTTAAAGAGACGCTGTAAGGGGAGAAACAAGCTGGCCGTCAATCAACTAAAGAAACTTGGCGGCAAAAAGCAGGTTTTCTCTGAAAAGCAGGAAACAGAGCTTGTTGCTCATATTCTATATGGAGAGCAGAATGTATGGTCTTACCAGCAAAGATGTAAGATCTATTGCATATCAGCTGGCAGAAACGGAATTGCGATCGGTGTATCGCAAACCAAAGAATAGAAAAAGCGCGTAGAGTGATATGTTAGCTTAAGAAACACTTGTTTTTGCTTTTTTATATACTTTATTTTAAGATAGCTAAAAGAAAGACTTTACCTAAGTTTCTGTTGTGTTTTAAAAATTTTATTTACGTTAGAATTTTAATTTGAGTTCGTTTAATAAAGCAGTTATTTTTTAATGTGTTGTTAAACCTCTTTCTTTATTATTTTTCATTAAATGGGAGGATTATTTTACCCTGCCTAGGGGGATCATTTGGCCTGAGTAGGGGGATCATTTTGCCCCATTCCGTAGGGTAAAATGATCCTTTTGCAGTTATGTACGTTACTAATAAAAAAACATATTTGATATATTTTTTCTCAAATAATACGGTGGTACCTTTGAAGGGCATCGACTAGACATTCCAATAAAAAATATATTATTTGTTAATTATGTCACCCCTGCGATTCTCAACAATTTTTGTGTGGGATTGTTTTAGGCCACTCTCCCCTACTACTGTTTATCTTTTGATTAACTTTTTAATTTATTGCGGATATTATTAATATAGACAGCTGTCATTTCTCTTTTTACTTTCAATCTGTTAGTGTTAAATAAAATTATATTTTTCATGAATAGGTATCCTATTTCAAAATTCAAAAAATAACATATGGTTAAATATTGAAAACCCTTTCAAACGAGGTATCACAAGCTACCCCTTTCCATTTAAAAGTTTCATATGAATATCTATAACCTCTTGATGAAGCTGTTGAATAATTTTACTGAAAAAGTGTATTTTTAAAACACTGCCCAACAATTGAAGTGAATATTTTTTAAATTTCAGAAAATGGCGTACAAAAATAATATTTTAAATATACGTTTCACGCTATCAGTAAACTCTGTTTATAGCAAATTGTTTTTATCGTTTGTTTTCTTTTTATATGCTGTTATCTCTTTAACCAGAATTGTAGGAATTCAATTTCGAAATATTAACATTTTAGTCGTGTAGAAGTGCTTTCAGTGACTTTAACATTGTTACTGTAGTCCATAAATTTGTTTACCTTAAAAAAAATGGCGCTACGGCGATTAGAAACAGTACAACTCTATCAATTAGTACGTTGGATACACGAAGGCTTAAGTTAAGAAGAAGTTGCTACACGGCTAAATGTGTCCCAAAGTGGAGTCAGTCGTACATGGAATCGATATTTGGAAACTGGGTCTGCAGCGTACAGACATGGAGGAGGACGAGAACGAGCTACAGCTCCTGCTCAAGACCGCTTTATAGCTGTAACTCCAAGAAGAAACCGAACATTTACTGCTTCGAGAATTAACAGTTTCTTTAGGCATGCTACCCGAAGAGTGATATCTAGTCAAACTGTTAGAAGAAGGTAGCATGCATGTAATTTAAGAGCCGGAAGGCGTAGTTCACATCCACGGTTGACTGCGGACCAGCGTGCATGCAGATAACGGTGGGCGAGAGAACACAGTCGTTGGAGTTTTCTGAACTGGAGGTACTGTATGTTTACAGATGAGTCCAGATTTCGGCTCAATAAGTGTAATGGTCGAATATTGGTGTGAAGAGAAAGAGGACAGCGATACAATGAACGTTTGATGGCACCAACCACTTTTTTTGGTGGTGGCTCAGTTTGCATGTGGGGAGGCATATATGTTATGATGGCCGCACTGATTTAGTGGCGTTAATGAATATGACAATGACGGCTGTACGATACACCATTTTTTGGTGCAATAGGCGAACAATTTGTCTTTATTGATGAAAATATTGTAACGTGAAAGAATAAATATTAACTTATTTTATCGAATTTTGATTTATTACTAGCCAATGACAAAAGAAAATTACAGATTTTTGTAATATCCACTTCAATTGTTGAGCAGTGTATATAAATTTACATGCTTCAGATTCTTTTATTTTCACAATGTTAAGCAATCTGCTATATTATTTATAAAAAAAAATAAGTTGTGCCAATTAGTGTGTTCCGCTAAAGCTTTGTATAAAAAATCGTCAAGTACCTGATAAATAATTCTTGAATTGCATAGAATCCCACATATTGAAACTAGGCAAGTTCAAATCCTTCGTTTGATTTCGGTATTTGCACTGGACCGAATTATTGGTCAAATGTATAGATTCGTGTAATTTTCTCAAATTATACGTTTGAGAACTAAATCTCAGATAGCATTGTCTAAAACAACACAATATAAATATTTAACAAATTATAAAAATACGGTATGCCCCAAAAACAAAGGACACTACTGAAATCAGAAAGCCTGTGAAATATAATCGCGTCATATGAAACAATTACCAATAGTTGTCATGGTATTTTGAATTTTATTTTAATTTTTCATGTTTAATAAAGCAATAGTTTTTCAGTGTGGTTTGTTTTGGCGCATACTGTATTAAGAACTACTATCGTAGGTACCTGTAGATCCAAATAGTAAGAGGACAACAACTGCTTATCAAAAACCATTGTCTTATATCGAATTTGGTGTTGTAAATTAACATGGGACGCTCTGAAAATAAACATAAAGTACTAAAAAATATTGTACTAACTCTTACTTTGTGGAATCATATTAAAAACACCAAACATATACTTTGCGACAAAACTTTCACTAATTTCTAATTTTATTGTCATCGTCCGATTAACAGATAAAATAAATTAGAAACAGCTGCCATTGTTGAAAAAGTTAATTTTTCTAATAACATTTTGTAAAGTTAGCTTGCAAAGTAATTTGCTTAGTGTTTTAAACGAAAAAGTGGTTACTTTTATTCATAGTTTACTCAATATTTGCACACTTTTATTCATAGTTAACTCAATATTTGTATTTATTAAGTAAAAAAATACCGAAATCGTTTACACTACTCCTACACCAACACACACTTTTAGCCGCCTGACGCGCGTTTCGATAACCAAGTTATCTTCTTCAGAGAAAGCTATATCTACAAACTAACGTTATATACCTATTACATTTTTTATTGCTAAAATGTTTTCGTGATTAATTTTATGCGGCAAAGCCAAGTTTTAAGCGCGAAAACATGTTTAAAATATATTTTATTTAAATAAACTATAAAGTGGACTATCTGGGATAGGTTCTTTGTCCTTATTTAATTCATTTTTACACTTAATAATTTCTATACTTTCAAATCCATCCAACAATCTATTGTTTGATACATTTTAAAAGTGCGGCTAAAGTGTGTGTTGCTGTAATGGTAGTGGAATCGGTTTCGGTTTCGCCAATGGTTCCAGATATCAGAATATAATCTTAAAAAAGGCCAAAAAAATGATCGTACTTTGGATCACTCTATAAAATTCCGGTTTTTCCCTCAATCTGAAATCTATACACTAATATTAAACAGGAAAATTAACCCCTTTCCTATAATCTAGACTGCTGTCCGGGTCCTGATCGCCTGCTAGTTTTGTGCATTTGTAAGAAACCCTCTGAATAAAATAAAATTATTAAAAAACAACCGAAAAATAAATAAACACCAGCAGTGTAACTAGAGACTAAGCAGGACCCTAAATGCAATGTAAGGCTAAGCTCGCACCAGCGAATTATTGTCATATGACTTTTAGTCGCTAAAATGAAGCATTAAAATTTTAATAAACCTGCACGCATTCTGTGAGAAAATAATCGCTGCGACTAAAAAATAGAACCATTCCTTTCTTTAGCTGCTGCGCGATTATCGCTGATTTGAATGAAGCATACCGACGCATTGCGGTTATTTAGCAGTACGATTTTCGATGGGTTGAAATAGAAGGTGGGAACAGTATGTTAGTATGTTATATATTTGAATTTAGGTGTGAAATATTAATAAAAAATTATGTCTGACAGTGAAGAAACCACCCACATCGATCTTGATAGAGAACTATTAGACCGGGCGACAATGAGAGATTTCGTTACATAGCAGTATCCCGTCTGTCTCTGGGGGTTGGGTTACCTACCAGGCGCGTCTCCAGGTGGCGGATAGGAGGACGGTCAGGACTTATGTCCCGCCAGTGTTAAGTAGAGTGAGGGGGCCTAAAAAACCCCCAAAAGCTTTTGCGAAAACTGCCGCCGCAGACCAGCCCCCCAAGTGAAGGTGTGAGGTACCGTGCCGATGTACTGAATGGTCACGGGGAACGTGGCCGCGAACGGTCCCCTGAGAGCACCAGGCGACACCCTCTTGTATATCAGCCTCTGGTATGCGGGCTCTGCCAGGGGTGACACAACCCTTCCCAGCTACTCGTGGGATCCAAAATGGAAACAGAAAAAAACAAAACCAAAAACCAAAATCCGGAGGCTGAGCGTACACGCACACCTCCGAAAACAAGTTCGGAGGCTGAGCGCACACGCACACCTCCAAAGCACTGTAGAGGTAAAAGAGTCTGCGGTGCTGAGGCGAAGAGGAGGAGGAAGGCGAGGGAACAGGAGGGTGTCTGCAAAGACACCACCGGCTCCAATCGCCCCTCCAAATCTAAACCAGGCACCAGTGGCCAGCAAAACTTGGGCAACGGCGCCAGTTCTTCCTCTAAAAGAGGTCAGGAACGCGTCGTCACCCAAGAAAAGAAGCGCATGCGCTCTGACACCTCTGAGGGAACACCCGTTAGAGGGTGCATGTATCTGACGAAATTTCTACGTCAGATCATCGCTGGATAAAATACGAAATAAACTTATCACTGTCAAACTCTGAACTAACTAGGAACCCCAGGAAAACGGACGGGACTAAATACGTCCACCTTTTGAACGGGTCCCTGAGTACCATCAAGGAAATGACGTGTAATAGCAATGGTGAACTAGAAAGTTACTATAACTACGCAAAACATCATAAAACATGCCTATAAGAAATCCTGCCCCCCTCGGAAAGGTCGAACTTAGCGGTACAACCAATTCTTGGTGGAGCCATGAGTTTGATCGGCTGAGGGCAATGGCGAGAACATCTTTAAACAAGGCTAAGAATACCAAACTCAAAGAGGATTGGGACACATATAAGTCCCACCTCAAAGAGTATAAAAAATTCATTAGACAAAATCAGAGAAGAGCCTGGAAAACCTACTGCGACGAAATTGAAGAACTTCCACAAGCAGCCAGACTCCAGAGAGATCTCTCGAAATACCCCTACCGGAACATTGGCATACTAACCAAAGAGGATGGCACAAAAACCGCCAACCTGAAAGAAAGCCTGGAACTGCTAATGTCAACGCACTTCCCCGACTCCAGATTTCAAAATATGGCTACCTGGAGGGACGAGGAACAACACTATCCTACGGACGACGACTGGAGAATAGCAAACCAGATTGTCGACGAAGACAAATTAAGGTGGGCCATTCTGAGCATTTATACAGCCCTACTACAGTGGGGCCTGGAGGGGTATCTTTGGCACTGAGGTACATTCCTAAAGGTTGGAGAGAAGTCAAGGTGGTCTTTATACCAAAACCAGGAAGATTGGACCATTCCATCCCAAAGGCATACAGACCCATCAGTCTCACATCGTTCACAATGAACACCTTGGAGAGACTATGTGAAAGGTACATAAGAGATGTATTGATTACGCGTAAATCACTACATCCAAATCAACATGCATACACCTCAGGAAAATCTACAGATTCGTCCCTCCACCTTGTTGCCGGCCGCATCGAAAAATCGCTGGACAAGAAAGAGTCCACCTTGGGCGTATTTATAGATATCGAAGGTGCGTTTGACAAAACCACCTTCCCTAAAATAACCAATGCTATTACTGTCCAGACAGTAAATGGATGGATATTTAAAATGCTCTCCCAGAGAGCAATAATAATTAGCTCGAAAGATTTCACTATAAGAGGCCTGGTTGTCAAAGGATGTCCACAGGGAGGGGTGCTCCCACCTCGACTGTGGAACTTGGTCTTAGACTCCTTACTCAACCACCTAAGCAGTGAGAACTTCTACACTATTGCTTATGCAGATGACCTAGTGATTCTGCAAACAGGAAGGTTTGAGAAAACACTCTGTGCTAGAATGCAAGAGGCCCTCAATATCATAGAAAGCTGATGCAAGGATCACTCACTGTCATTAAACCCACAAAAGACAAAGATGGTCCTTTTCACAAGGAAAAGGAGGCTTGTGAACCTTCGGGCTCCAAAACTCCTAAAAACTGAATTAAACTTCTTTGCAGAGGTGAAATATCTATGGATCACCTTTGACAGCAAGTTAACATGAAACTCTCATCTAGAAAATAAAATAAAAAAAGCATATATTGCCTATGAATAGTGTAGAAGAACCATTGGTCGTACCTGGGGATTGTCACCAAGGCTCACGGAGTGGATCTACACTGCAATCATAAGACCTATGCTAACCTACGGTGCGATTGCCTGGGGAGTAAAAACAAACCAGCTGACAGTCGTCCGCAAACTTGACCATTTACAAAGAACAGCATGCCTTAACATAACAGGAGGCATGAGAACTACACCAACTAGAGCGATGGAGGTGATCCTCGATCTCACCCCACTTGATATATATATATCAAGGAGGTGGTTTTGATGACCATGCTACGGCTCCGCTCTACTGGTACACAACAAGTAGAATCTGGTGAGTCGAGGTGTGGTTTGTGGCGCGAAGCTATAAACGAGCTTCCAATGTTACAAGCAAATACAGAATCGATTTCACCAAGATATGCCTTTCACAGGCCGTACAAGATAATCACTGACAACACTCAAAATGCATTGGCGACAGGTACTATATGTATCTTCACCGATGGATCTAAGACAAAAGAAGATTCAGGATGTGGAATTTACTCCAGATCCCTAAACCTAAATATAAAATGGGCAATGTGATGTAATGCAAGTATAGCTCAGACAGAGCTAACTGCCGTCTCCATAGCCGCAAAAGAGATTACCATAAGAGAAATCACTGGCAAAAACATCCGTATCCTTACTGTTAGCAGACAAGGACTATTAGCCCTTAATAGACCACGGATTACATCAGGTCTAGTATTAGAATGTCACATGGCCCTTACGGAAGCCTGTAACAATAATGTGGTTACTCTAGGCTGGATAAAAGGTCATGGAATTTCAAAAGGCAACCGCATAGCTGACTCGTTGGCTAGAAGAGCTGCCTCCCAAAGGCTCTTGGGACCCGGTAGCCTTTTCAGCTTGCCGGCATCAGCGGTGGTTGACCTAGTAAAGGAACGTTCCCTTGACAAATTCAGGGGAAGATGGGACGAAGAAAAAGGTTGCATACTATCCAAAGAACTTCTGAAATATCCGAAGAGCAAAGCAGCCAAGAAATACGTGGCCATGACCAGAAAGGACCTGCGGTTGGTCACAGGTATGCTTACTGGCCATTGTCACCTACGAAAACATCTGAACAGGTTGGGTTTATCGGACAGCCCACTATGTAGAGGATGTGAACAAGAGGATGAGACAGTTGAGCACGTCCTTTGTGACTGTCCGGCGCTCTCTCTAACAAGACTTTCTGTATTCGTTGAGAACTGGCTAACACATGCCAATTTGAGGGAGCTGCCTACAGGCGACGTTATCACCTACTTTAAATAGGTAGGATGGTTGACGACCCAATAGGTTACCACCCTTCCAGAATTACAGATACAGATCCCGTCTGTCGTTTCGAGTACAGAAATATGAAGTCAGTATTGATCGAATGTGCTGCATACCTTGCGGTGAGAGGTAGTGCATACTATCGTTATCAAATCACCCAAAAAAAAATATTTTTAATAACTTTATGCCGTCTGCCGTTAGTTTCATACAAAAGTAAATGAAAGTAATCCAGCGCTTACTTATCGACAGATGGTTTCCTATGAAATCGCAGGACCCAAACTGAAAGCGTTCAAAAAGTCCAAGTACTCTCCGGATCATCAAATCTTGCAGTCGGTGGAATACGGCAGCGAGAGATTCAACGAAAACCAAATAACTGGTAACTATATTTTTCTACGCCCATGTGTGTAAACGTCAAAAATCGCACTGTCTACATTCCTTGTAAGTGACATTTAACAATAACATGCACGTAATATATCATAACATACACGTGCGTTTAGATAAGAAGTACTCATTTAAGAAGTACTGAGTACTCATTTATTTGGCCTATTTACTTACTGTTAGTGAAATACCTTTTAGATTAAAAGTAATTGGAATTTTCTTGACCGCACATTAAATAAAACAATTTAAAATTTTTCTGGGTATCAGTTAAAATATATCTTTATTCATATTAAACTGGAATCACAACGTTTCGGCCTTGGGCCATCATCAGGTATATAAAGAAAAAACTAAAGTCTTAATTAAATCACAATGCAGAATAAAATTTTTTTTTTTCAAAACTTTACACTAAGCATACATCTAAAATTATATTAGTTTAAAATATTTGAAGAAATCGAAGTGGAACAAAATTGTAAAAATATACAAAACAGTAAAAAATGTAAAACTATTACATAGGCGAGTAATAAATATTTTAAATAAATTCAAATCAAAATCAAGATAGGTACCTATAAGAGACCACACAAATTACTCAATTAAAAGAAAATAAATTGATGATAAACACTCCAAATCAGTGTGGCTGTTAATACTATGTAAATCTCTCTTTATTTCGACCATTTCCAGAAAGTTTCGTTTGGTTAAATCACTTTCCTTAGAGACAATTTTAACAATTTCGAAATCAAAATGATGGAAATTATTGATGGAATGTTTGGATAAGGCAATTGCATTTTCGTTTTTGTCTTAACATCATACTTATGTCTATAAATACGCTTGCCCAAATATTGCTTGGTTTGTCCTGTTTGGGTAGATGGACAGAAGAATTTTTTAGTTTTTTCTTTATATACCTGATGATGGCCCATGGCCGAAACGTTGTGATTCCAGTTTAATATGAATAAAGATATATTTTGACCGATACCCAGGAAAAATTTTAAATTGTTTTATTTAGATTAAAAGAGTAATGCCCCTAAAGGTCAGCAACGCGTTATTCAATTTAGTAGTGAAAGTGATGAAATTATGAGCACTCCGCCAGGCGTAAAAAAAGTAATTCATTTCATTTTTAAAGATTTTATACATGCATACTTACCAATATACTTCTGGATTATGTACCGTCTATGTGGATTGGCTTTCACAGTATCAAGAACGTAGTTTAGAGACTTGCACATGTGGATACCCAATCCTCTGCAACTGTTTGTCGGTTTCAATATCCAAATGTTCATCAAACCATCCATCTCCAGATAGGGACAATGGTCTTTCAGTTTTTCCAAAATGAAAGACGCCCTTCTCACTAGATCCAACTCTAAGCGAATTTTACATGTTAGTAGTTTCCACTAGAGATGTTAGCGTAAGAATAACTTGGCAAACAACAGCTAATAAAAGTAGATGAAGTTAAACTATCACAAATATACATTAGCCAAAACCAAAACTAAATAATGTCTCGATATGGTGGCAAGAGTGTCTAAAACAATGTATACGCATACTGTAAAGAGGTATATAATTTAATAATGGTTGTGATTGAAATGCTGTTCAAGGAATGTTTTATTTAATTAAGGAATTTTAATAGTGTTTAATAATGTAGGTTTAACGAAAAATATTTTTCGACTAGATCAAGTAACGTAGATTATTCAAACATTCAGATAGTAATAAAATTGGGTTCTTAGAAATAAATTTTAATTAACAATTAATTCATTCATAGCATAAGAACATATATAGTCTCCGGTAGTTAATTAGATGTTATGCTGATGATTTTGTTAAAAAAAATTTATGGATAGCAAAAATGTATATTAACCATACAAAAAATTGTCTAAAGAATAAACTTAATTATTTTTATAAGGCTGTTTTATCGGTGCACTCTTTAAGCGTTTCCCTAATATCTCGGCTATTTATGAATAAAATTATGTAATTTTTGCAGACATTCAAATGGAAACTCCGAACAATCTTTAGATTTTTATATAAGGTTACTGTTAAAAAAAATATTAAAAACTAATATTTACTTTTGTCAAAAATGAAAATTTGGAAACCTACAGATTGTTTCTTATATTTTTCCAATTTGTTTTCTATTAAAATTTTTTTTCTAAAATAAAAAACTTTATTGAGTTTTGAGGTAAATCATTTCGAGAAATTAATATTCTTTGGAACTGTTAAAAGTATCTTGCGCTTTCTCGCCTTCTTGCTACTGCTATGACAAAGCCCTAGTAAGAATTATCAAATCCGCCAAGTTCAAACTCTAGGATTTGAGTGAAACAAAATGTTTACCAGAAAAAAGAACGAAAAATATAGGTACGATTGAAGCAAAAATATGCGAACTAAAAGAAAGGTTATCGCAACCAGCCAATCACGAGCCAATGTTAACGATTTTACATTAGTAATTGTAAATACAGGGTGTCCCATATCGACCTTCACCTAGAAATTTATGGGGAATGGATAATACTAGATTGAAATTTGGTATACAAGGGTTTTCGATACTTCTGAATTCAACTAAAATATTTTCACATTTATAGCACTTCGGGTTATACCAGAAATTGACACCAACTTCACTATTTTAAATGGAATATTAAATTTTTTTCTCTTTTTGGTTAGACGATTAAATTTAAGGGCCACTTTGTGTAAAGTACCAGGTAACTAAAATTTGCAGTTTTAGAGAAATTTAAGTTTTTTTGAAAAAAAAATGACAAAAAGACGATTAATAAAATGTTAATTATTTCAATTAACTAATTGATAAAATTTAAAAATTATTACATCGTTTTGCACCTAAGGGTCTAAATTATAAGTTATAGTTTTTAAATAAGAAATTAATTATACAGGGTGGTCACAACGTTGAGTTAAATTTTAACTTGAGAAATCGACGATTTCTTCTTTTTTTTAATTGCAACCCCCATTTTTTATGTTTATTTGATTCCTCATAAAAAATAAGGTAAGTTTGTATTTACTTTCCTATATTTGGGTACCAAAATTGTAATTTGGATTTCCTTCCTTTATTATTGTTGATTTTAATTTTATTTTTTTATTAGTTTATTATACAACATAAAATAAAAAACTCTATCTGTAAATTTTACACAATTTGTTACAATAAATACTAAACACAACTAAATACAAATATCATAACGACAAAGGTCCAAAGTACTCGATATAGAAAGCTAATAAAAGTTATTTGTATATAGTTGTGTTTAGTATTTATTGCATGAAATTTATTAAAAATTACAAAGAAAGTATTTCATTTTATGTTCTGTAATAAACTAAAATCAACAATAATAAAGGAAAGAAATCCAAATTACAGTTTTGGTACCAAAAAAACCTAATTTCCGCCATATTTTACGCATAAAAAATTGATATAGGAAAGTAAATACAAACTTACCTTATTTTTCTATGAGGAAATTTAACTCAACGTTGTGTATAATTAATTTCTTGAAATAATTAACATTTTATTAATTGTCTTTTTGTCATTTTTTTTTCAAAAAACTTCTCTAAAACTGTAAATTTTAGGTATCTGGTACCTTACATAAAGTGGTCCTTAAATTTAATCGTCTAACCAAAATAAGAAAAAAATGTAGTATTCCATTTAAAGTAGTGAAGTTGGTGTCAATTTCCGGTATAACCGAAAGTGCTATAAATTTGAAAATATTTTAGTTGAATTCAGAATTATCCTTTCCCCATAAAATTCTAGGTGAAGGTCAATATGAGACAGTCTGTATAATCGATATAATATGACCGACTGATTTTATCAATATATTGTTTTTGGAGATTTTCCATATGACTGGCGTCAATTCTAATAATTTGAATCGTAAATTCGGATAATTATTATTTTTGCACAGATGACAGTGATGACGCTTATGGTATTGTTATCGATTCAAAATATCTATTAACTCGAAAATACAACCACAGCGACATGGACCCACCCACCCAGGGCTCATGTTTGCTTCTGTTAACTGTATATATTTCCAAAATTTTTACTCTTTATGTAACTATCACTTAGGTACCTAACTTAATCATTAACTAATCATTTAACTTATCTACTAGTTTTGGAAAACTAGAGATTGTTCCTGATATTTTCTAATTAAATCTTAATTGAATTTTTTTTGTAAAAATTAAAACATAATTTTAAGATAAATAGTTTCGAAATATTATTATTTAGAGCTGGTGTAAATAATTCGCCGTCTCTATTATTTCTAGACAGTACTACATCTACATCAAAGACTTGGCTCCCGGTTTTGAGTGATGAGATGAAGTGTTGTTTGTTTATTTGTTTTTTAGAACTGGTGTCTCTTTCCTAGTCCAACTCGTCACTTTTCCGGTCTCTAAATTGTAATTTAGATTTTTAGAAAACCCCTTAGGATAACAAAATAAAATAGATGTGTGTAAGTCACATCAACCCCACCATGTTACCTTGTGTTTACTTCTTTGACAGTTTGGTTCCAAACAGTGACTTAAGCGTTTCAATTGAACCTAAAATTTATTCACGTATTATTAGCTCAGATTAACTAGCCAATAAGATTGTGGAACCAAAAAGTCAAACATTGATATGGAAAAGTACAGCCATACAGCAACCATTATCGTCACAATATTTTTTCCTAAGAAATAAATTAGATGGGAAGATAGTTGTTAAAAAGGAAAATAGTTTATACCTGTTACATCATTTTCTTGATTAAAATGATTTCCTACATGGACAATTTTATAGAAATACTCCAAAAATTCATTCCATTCTGACGAAAGAGCATCTTTTATCTCGTGGTCAATGTCTAAAAAGATTCAATACTAATTTATTGTTCTTAGTACGATGAACTTCCACAAAGTAAAGGTTAACACAATCAATTTAATTTAATAAAGTCTTAGTTGTAATTTATAAATTTATTTTGTATTTCCTATTGCCACATGCGGCATAGAACATAACCATTATATTTTATAATAAAGCGGGAATATACATTTTTTTGCTCTATGTTTCCACTTATTATTATAATAATTGATAATTGATTGATAAAAACTTTTATAACAAATCTATATACATCCAAAACATATAAAAAATTATATACTTTAAACCAAACCTTCTTTTAGTGTGTCATAGTTTATCGAATTCTCTCTACAGAACGTATAAAATTATATAAAATTAGCATTGACATGTAGTTGCAAACTAAAGCGATTTCTGATTATGGATGTATTGGTTGAAGTTTAGAATTTCACGAGGGTGGAGAGATAATCAATCGTTGAGGAGGCGTGTATAAAAAAGAGACGAGAGAATATTAGAAGTAATTGCAAAAGGACTTGGTCAACGAGCTTTGTGGTCAAGGGTATCATATATGGTTAGACACTTAATGGCAGGAGAAAAAAAGGGAAGGGGAAAATTTAAATAAGGGAAAGCGAATTAGGCAAGGAGAAAGAAATAAGGAAGACAGGAAAAAAGGGAGGAGCTGGAGGGCACCGAGTACGACCGGAATGTGTGAATTTACTCACCAAGGAGCACATTAACCTTGTATGTTTCTGGACCTAGCAAAGACAAACAAATTTTCGAAAAGTGAACCGTGAGCCATGGTATCAGGCTTGATCGTACAGACATTTGTGTTTTACAAATAGTACGAAGATGTGGTTAAAAGGAGACTTTTGTAAGAGCTTTAGGAAAGGAACGATTTCGTAGAGTGGCATTAAAGAGGTTGTGAATAGGGCAAAGTTCTCGAGGTCGTATGGGAGGGGGAACAGGCGGCGTGCGGTTGCCCTGTTGGACATTGGAAATGCTCGTGCGGAGGAACTCCTGGGCTGTAAACAAAGAAAGGTGGACTATTTTATTACCCAGTCATAGCAAGGATTTTTTAGGTCGTACACCCATAGAATATGGAAGACACAGGATGAGGCGTGTATCTAGAGAAGGAGGAAGTAAGCATCAGTGGGAAATATAATTGGGATTGTAGTGGAGAAAGAATGGGAGTTGTGCCACCACGTGAGACAGATTTCAACACACTCGGGGAAAGGTAGAACAAGGGCCCGGAGCAGGTTTCCACCCGAAACAAAAGGATAATTTGACGCAAAAGTACCCCGCATCGTGACATAATTTAAAGATAATAATGATGGCTATTTTTCAAAAAGTGAAGTTTAAAATCAACAAGAGATCTAAAGTTCGATTCTCTGGTTATAGGTGCCGTGTCAGATGCATCAACCATTCGTCTTTTTTATTTTAAGACACGCAGTCTACTGCTGTTTTTGATTAAAATAAACTTATTACCGTTAGAGTAAAGATAAAAGATATGGCCACTTTGTTACCGCCATTTTTTTATGTAGTATTTTAAACTTCTACTTATATATACTTCTAGCAACTTGTGTTTCATGGTATTGACTTTCGAACAGATGTATATGTAAGAAAAATGGCACTACCAACTAAATTGGGTGATATATAGGAAAAAAAATAAAAAAGAAATAGTATGATAGAATAGGACAAGAAAAAATTTGGAAAAATGGCGGAAAAAGGTACATATAAATTTAAGTACCTAAGTATTTAAAAAGAAAAAATGAAATGAGCAGATAAAAGAAACTGAAAAACTAAAGCTTTATTAAACATGAAAAATTAAATAACATTTCAAATAATGCGAATTTTAAGTTTTACTTCTATACAAAATGTGTTTAAACTGCTCGCCATTGCGTTCCAAGCAGTACTCATAACACTTAACAGAATTGCTTAGCATATTATTAAAAATAGGCTGCTGCATTACAATTGACAACGTATTTATTCTAAAATGTGTTTACAGAGTTCCTTCAGTCATTTTCTAATTGTAAATAAAAATTTACGCCCACAAAAATTTTTAGATAACCTATCAAATCGATTAGAAATTTGTCACTCGCTCTCAAGGCCAAATACACAATACATTGACACTCCACCAGTGCGGTTTTTAACCGCACTCAACCAGTGTCAGTTTTGCCCCCAGTGTAAAACTTTTTTCCCCAATGGAATACGCTGTTAATCTTACTATTAGTGCACTGCTATCAAAACACTTTCCGCAATTTGTGTTTCACTACACACTTCGAAAATCGAGATTCCACGTAATTTGACTTAAAGCCACGTTGACATGTTGACGTATATATTTAGCTTAACAGATTTAATATTACAACACTTTACATTACAACAATACTAAAACAACTAGTAGTGCACATCACCTTTGCGCTATGGGTTTTGCGCATTTCGCCATTTCGGTTTAGAAACCTGCCAAATTCAGCAGGGACGGACTATATTTTAGTTCGGTTTAGTTTGGTTTAATCGCTTAAGTAGTGGCGTGTGTGTGAGGTTTGAGTGTCAAGATGAATTATAAAGTTAAAGCAGGTGTAGTTTGTGCTACAACGAACTGTGAAAGAAATCATATTTATATACAAAAAAAAGTTTTATTACATTTCCTAAAGATCCTATGAGGTAAGTAGATATGTCGAAATATTATGCCCTCAATGAGTTAATAATTAAATAAAGGCCGGAACTTGCGATTATCGGTAGTATGACTTTTTATATTTACATAAATATGAAATTTTTATATTATTTAGTTAGTTCGGAATATTTTTTTTGTTACCATATCGTCGATTGACGACCAAATAATTTTGTATCTTTCCCGTTTCGCCAATATAATGCTAGGAAACATTCCTTTACAATTCCACACAGATTTAGAAGTAGTGTAAACAACTACTTGAATTTAATGTTTCGTACCTTACTTTGTGCAATCTATTCCTATTACTTATTTAAATAAAACTAAAAGTTTTTAATTAATTCCACTTTAAATAAAGAAAAATTTATGAAAACTCTAAATTATTGATAATTATTTCGGTATTTATACTGTGTTGTGTAGTGGGTGCGGGTTCCTGAAAGGGGATAGTAACAAGTTTTTTTCGGGTTCAAAAATAAGTGGTTTTGTAAGAAGCAATTTGTTAAACAGTGGATACCAATTTTGTGAAGGCCAGTAGGGAACTACGAGGATGCCAGTGGCTTTGTCCGTGATAATTTTATTTAGTGTTTTTGATATTAACGAGAATGGTGGAAAAGCATAAAAATATGTGTCCCACTTAAATGTAAAAGCATCAATATAATATGTGCATTCAGGATCTGGGCCCCAAGAAGCATAAATTTTGCATTTTGTATTTAATTTGGTAGCAAAAAGGTCAATTACAGGTGTTCCAAAGCATTTACAAATTTGTGAAAATTTGCTGTTTTTTAGTTCGTATTCAGTTTCGATATGCATAGACCTGGATTCTAAATCTGCGTTTGTGTTTTCCTTTGTGGGTATATATGATGCAAATAAAAATATATTTTTATCTTCGCACCAATCCCAAATTTCCCTAGATATTTTATTTAATTCTTTAAATTGCACACTACCTCTTTTATTTATGCAAGCAATTGCGGTTTTATTATCAATTTTTAAAAGAATGTGACAATAAGAAGTGAAATTTTTGCCAAAAGATTTTAATGCGTATAGAACTGCCTGTAATTCTAAAACATTTATATGTTTTTGTTTTTCCCGAACGTCCCAAAACCCATGAGTTGACGTTCCGTTGCAATATGCCCCCCACCCTGTTTTTGAGGCGTTAGTGTAAATGACAGTGTTATAAGTTTTTGTTATTTCAATTTTTTGAAACGAATTCTTTATGTTCCTTAGCCACCAGTTAAGATCTATGTGTAAGTTGTTCGGTAGGTTAACAAATTTGTTGTATTTTTTATATATTTTGAGGTATCTGTATTTCGCTTGTTCGAAGTTTTTGATATGTACTCAACCGTACGTAACAGCTGGACAAGCTGCAACCAGTTTTCCAATTAAGCTAGCGAAATGTTTTATTGTACATCGCAGGTTATTTTTTAATGACAAGAGATCTTTATAAATAAGTTGTTTTTGTTTCGGGAAGACGCAGTGTCATTGATGAGGTATTAAATGTGTATCCCAAAAAGGTTAGTTCTTTGGTTGGCTTTAACGAGCTTTTTTTGTTATTAATTAAAAACCCTAGACTATTTAACAACCTAGTGACTTTGGTGACTGCTTCCTGGCATCCTCCTTTAATATTTTCTATGATGAGGAGGTCGTCTAAGTAGGCTACAATTGTAATATTAAGTTTTCTTAAGGTTGTTACAACCGGTTTTAGCAGTTTTGTAAATATATATGGTGCTACATTCAACCCAAAAGGGAGGCAGTTAAATTCATATTTTTCATTATCGAATGAAAAACGAAGATATTTTCTGAAATTCCTGTGAATAGCAATAAGGTAATATGCATCCTTTAAGTCAATGTTAGCTAGGTACGACTCTTTACTGATTAACTGAGTGGCAGTTCTATAATCTTCGATTTAAAAGTGTGGGGCTTCTATAAAGGTGTTTAAGTTTTTAAATTTAAAATAAATCTAAATTTGGCATTGGGTTTTCGCCTTAAAAAGTAAGGCGATAGGAATTCCCCAATTTTTGATTTTTGTTTTGAAATTGCACCAATTTTTAATAGCTTATTGATTTGTTGTTTGTATAGGGGCGTTTCTTCAATGGTAATGTGAATGTTTTTACAAAATTTTTGAATGGGTTTCCTTTTGAAAGGAATTTTTACCCCTTTTATCCACTGCATAACAACAGGGTTGCGAAAAATTTTTCCCATTGGGTTAAATAATTATTTAATCGCTCAGCATAATTTTCCGTTATCTGAATATCCATTAGTTCTGGTGCTCGTATTGGTGTGGTTTCTTGTAACTGTTGTTGCGAAATTGACTGAATCGGGGGTTGTAGGTTTTTTTCCTGGTGTTGGAGGTCTGGCGCTTGAAGTTTAAATTACTTGATGTACTTCCTGGGTAGGTTGTATCTCGGTGGTTTTGTGAGCTTCTAGTGATTCGTGGACGTTGTTTATACACAGAGGTCTTGGTGTTGAACGTGGTGTCAGCTTTAAGTGTTAACCCAGTCTTCTCAGCGGTTTCACTAGTTTTTAGGTCTTCAAAAAAATTCTTTCCGAGCAACAAGTCATCACTTTTGCTTTTTTCTACCAACTTGCGGCATGAATAGTTTATAAGAGGCAGTATACCGTATTTTCTGTGAGTAGATAAGGCATGCTGAACATTGCATATTAATTGGGATGCATCGGCTAAAACAGTTATGGCCTCCTTATTTGTATTGGCACCGGAAGCTAGGAGTTTGTTTATTTGTGACGTAGCGCAGCCAGTGCATGTCCTGTTTGATTTTGTAAATGAGCCATGAATTTGTCTTGACGTAGAATCTTTGAGTCCAAGACTCTAGCTCAGGTCCCAATGCAGGTGTTTTCAGTAAGGCACAGTTTTCAAATAGGGGATATTTAGATATAATTTTGTCTCTTTTTCTATACCGTTCTGAATATAAGAAGACCATCTTAACGCAAGCTGTTCATGAAGGTGTTCTTTCATTTCAGAGACTTGCTTCGGTGGAGCCCCAAGAAGGTCAAAACATTCTTGGTTTTGTGCTTCAGTTGTGGTAGTATTTGCTATATCCGGTTCTGTCTGATGTTCTGGAGATTCGGAGAACACTGCAAGCAAGGGAGCCCCTATTAGATGGGTGTCTATTTTTGGTTAGCAGTATAACGACTACTATTTTATTCCTTTTGGCAATATAACGACTGCCTAATTAATGTGTTATTTTTTTCCAACTAATTTGTCTAATTTAAAACTATGATTTTTATTGACGATATAACGCCATTATTATCAAGTTATATGGATAGTTTTTATAACCAATTTTAGTTGTCCTGTGAGTATAGAGAGTTATTTGGTTTATACCTACAATTGATTTCGCTATCGCTGCTATTTGAGCAGTCATCCGAGTTACTATCTTGCTTTGGTTTTTTGGTTTTCTCGTTGTTTGAGATACCGTCCACCTCACTGTTACTTCTTTTAGGCATTTTACACGTGTGTTCACTATACAGTCACAAATTAAACAATTAAACAATAATAAATTATATTTTACGTATGCTTTTATTAGTCATGTACTCTCGATGGGTACGAAAAACGGAATGGTTTGCCTGCTGCTTCTATGATTCACTGAATTGTTTCGGGTTTTTGTTGATTCACTTTAAAAACACGTACCTCGATGGGCCGATAAGCGATACTACAGAGTGTAATTATCGAAGAACAGAAGCGAAGGAAAATGGACTTTTTTTCCTACGTGTTTTTTGGTTCACTAATATTTCCCTGTTTTCTCTCACTTAAAAATCGATAGATACTTCGTTCTTTAACACCGGTCATATTGGAGCACCTAGTCACCACATCACGAAGAATTGCTGATGCATCTTGATATATTAGTGCATCATGAACATTTAAAACAATAGTTTTTTCTTTTTGAGAAAACGCACTTTGTTTTAAATGAGCCACTTGTACTGGAACAAAACTTGAACTTGACGCCATTTTCACTACCGAAAATGTTCTTGGAGGAAAATAATAAAAATATAGATCACAATATAAACCACCAACACTAACGAGTAGGTACCTATATTCTTATGTATTAGGATATAAACAAATCCTCAATTTATAGACTAATAACGTACATGTCTTTGCAATTATACACATAGGGTTACCTTAAACCCTTAACACCCCTAACGATCACAATTATTCTCCTTAATATCGAAAAACAAAATATTCTAAATATTGTATTATGACTACTTATCCCTTACCTAAGAAGATTAATATATGATGATTAAAAGAGATTTCTTAATACCGATATAAATAAGTACGTGCGCTACTGATTTAGGGTCTTGTTGACAACATTTTACGATTTAATGACTTTTCTTAGCTGCCAACTGCAAATAAACGAACTATAAAATATCATCGTAATGTAACTTTTTCATCAGACGATTATTTAGAAATAATTATAAACTTAGAGACTTCCCTGTCCATAAAGTAGAATTGTTAGTTAATACGGCCCTGGTCTCTAAGCCAATCTAAACCCGAATGGTCATTTCAAGGACAAATAAAACTATTGCGCACAACCGATGCCCGAAAGATGATTCAATTTCGTTATAGCTGTTAATAATTATTGGATTTGAAAAATTGGCCTAGTTTATCTGAAGGATAAAATTAACGTATTGGTTTTATAAAATGTTTCAAAAAAACAGAAACAGATATGCGATATGCACATTCGATGTTACAGTGTAGATGGACATTGCCTTTCAACCACGGGTCCCTAGTTCAAATCTGGTTTAAGAAAAATCACTTGATTAATGTAGGTATTTTATCTGTACAGAACTGATATATTAAATGGTTTAGACGATAAAAACCATTAGTTGGTAGCAAATTTATATAATATTTTTGCTAAATCACGAAGGTATCTATGCGTGTCGTGATTAATTATTATTATTAAGGTCGAATAAAAAGACTTTTATCGCCTACCACTATCGAAAGTAGAATTTTATCGTACCCATTCAACGAGAGAAAGTGCCACTTTATCTGCCAAGGCAGGTAAAGTATTTTACCTTTTGAAGATGATTTTGATTGCACTCCGCCAGAAATACGAGAAAAAAGTGAAATGGCTACTTTGGATATGTTACCGAAGAAATCGAGAGAAAAGTATGAGAAACAACATCAATTATTTCTTGAATGGTGTACTAAAAAACATGTTACAAAATATAGTGAAAATGTCATCATGGGATATTTTGCGGAGATGGCTGAAAAGTAGTCGCCTCCAACTCTGTGGTCTTATTATTCCATGTTAAAGGCTACGCTGACAAGAAAAATGTACAGTACAACCAGTAGTTATTCATACCATTGTTGGTATTCCAAGCAAAATTGCTAATTATCTTAACTTACCGGATGCTTCATTATATACTGGTCACTGCTTTCGCAGAATATCCGCAACTGTATTTGCTAACGCTGGTGGCAGTAAAGGAAATCTTAAACGTCACGGCGGGTGGAAATGCGATTCTGTTGCCGAGTGTTATGTGGAAGAATCGGTTTTGAATAAAACAAAGATTGCTAAGACAATTCTTGAGGGAGATTATCAGCAACAACCAAATACTTCTCTAATTAGAAAAGATACTTGTTTGTGTCTCCAAAAAAAATAAAGTGCCACTTTGCTGCCTTGTTACATAAATAGCTATTTTCAATAGTCGTGTATAAAATTATATGTGTAGTGAGAAACGAAGGCTTACCTTGATGCATAGCTCGTTTAATGAACTTGTAGCATTCGTTGATGGCGAAATCGAAAAATTTAAGTGGTACCTTTCCTGATGAACTCATTATGCGACATTGTTGAGTATCGTTAGTCGTCCTGACCCATTTAAGTAGCGACATAGCCGCCGTTAAATTGAAATCTTTTACGAATTCTTCGGCGTCGCCACCATTAACGAGTCTGTAGCTTCGAGGGTGATTCAAACTTGCGACACCAGGTATGTGGAACCAGATCGCTTTTTTACAAGCGGCGCTCAAGGCTGAAATATAAAAATATATTCGAAATATCTGGAGAAAGGCTAAATTATTGTAGCAAATTCGTCTCTGTGCGCTGTTTAAACAATTTGTCCAACAAACTAATTGTAGTGAATATCGAGAAGCGACGTCTCTACAAACAAATGGAAAGAGCTGGAACCTTCTAGAGATGGAAAAAACTGGATATATTGTGATGGTTTTGAATTTTTTGATTTATTTTTTATAGTTTTTATATTGTTTTTATATTATATATTTGAAAAATGAGATGTTTAAATTATTAATCGTTGTATAATTTAAATTTTTTTATTGTTGAACGCCCTAATAAATATTTGCTAGCTCTGTGAAAATTTTATTTTATTTAATTTAAATCCCAACTCTTTATCTTGGGTAGGATTCAAGAAAACTCAATTTGAATACTCTATAAAACATTTAATTATAATTAAGGAATTATTCGATACAGATTCTACATAAAACTATTAATTTTCTTCAATTATTTATTACATGCAGAAATTTACCCCAAACACAATAGAAATACCTTGATAAATGCTATTATTAGTCCTTGATTTACTTTTATATACTCATGCGTACACAAATAAAAATAAAAAAAATAAATGCACATACCTCGTATAACTGTCTTCTATGTTGAAAATGATGTCAATGGTTCCGTGCTGGTTTAGATGAATTCCAGAACACCTGCTTTTCAAAATGTCCGCTCGGCTGAATATCCAACAATGATGAAATTAATCTTATAAATCTTACTAGAATCTGGATTGTTTTGATGAATCGAACTTTTTAGTAAGTACTTCGATACTATTTAATTACTTTAGTGATAATATTTTTGTTAAATAATTTGATTAAACTCAATTTTTGATTAACAATGAGGTTATGGTACCAATTAATTGCCAATTAACGTAGTCAGCGCGAATCAGAGAGCAATCAGAGAGAGAAAAATGAAATGCACGGCCTTTTTATACCTTTTCCCTAATTATGACATTAATGACATAAAATTGGAAATCAATTGTTTCGATTTGCAAAATTTAACCTAAATTTCCATAAAATGATAAAATCTTTTTATATATTTGACTGTTTCTTTGATAATATAAAGAAAATCTGATAGATAGATCGATTTATTGTTCTTTTATACAAGGTACATGAACAAGAGAACGGTATAAAAACAAATAAGTTGAATAAACAAATTTAACACAAAAAAAAGTGGCGAACAAATATAAACAACTAACATTGGATGACTTTTTAAGAAGATAACCATTAAGTAGTATTAGAAGTTGTACGTGGGTAGAAAAGCCTTGTGCATTTTATTCGTTGATAATAAATGATCTTATTCGCATAGCACCCCCTATAAAGTTATAAATAAGTTGGAGAGTTCTAGCGTTTGTTGTTGAAAGTAAGGTATCCAGCGCGTCTGAATGATATTGATTTCCTAGAATTGTTGGTCTTAAGCTGTTATACATTGGGCAATCCAGAAATATGTGTTCTAGTGTTTCCATAACTTGTCTATTGCAGATTGTACATCTTTCGTCAAGTTTTATTTTGTGTGAGATGTTATTGACATACAGGTATATTGTTTTATTATTTGTTGTGTGAACCTGGGCAATTAAGCGTTTAACATGCAATGGAGATGGTCCGCAGATGTAGTTGTTAAAGTTATTTTCAAGTAAAAACTTATAGGTTGGGTGATGCACACTAAGTAATACTTTGTTCCAGTCGTCCTGGATGTTTGTGACCATATATTTGGTTAATATATCTTGTTTTATATTTTCATTGATAAATTCTGGATTAAAATTAGGATAGTATTTGCTAACAATAGAGGTTAACTGTTCAAGCCAATTATATTTAAGACTACCACATCTAGATGTTTAAAGTTTTTTAAGTCGTTCCAGTGCCCTATGAAGGTATCTTGTATTATCTTGGTTGCTTATTCTAATTATTAGATCGATAGCTTGTTTTATCGTGTAATATTCCAGTTTGCACAAGTTTATTTCTAGTCTTATTATGTAAGAAGCAGTTGTTCGCTGTAGGAAGAGAAGATTTTTCCAGAAACTAGATTATATTCTTTCAGTTTGGTCTAGGTAGCGCAATCCCCAAATACTACTAGCATAGTTAAAAGTAGGTATTGCTACACTATTATAAAGAGTTTTAATGGAGAGAATTGACGAAAGTTTTAATGCATTAATTGTTTGTATAATGGTTCCTTGAGTGATTCTGGCTTTTCGTTCCCGAGATTTTAAGTTGTTTAGAAATAAACCATTAAATGTAAAGACGACTCCTAAATATTCGTAAGTGTTAGTGACTTCTATAACTTCCTTTTGGTAAATAAACTGTGGCTGCTGCCTGATGTTAGGGCTTTTGCGAAATATGACTATTTTTGTTTTATCGGTATTGACATGTAGTTTAAATTTAGAGCATTACGATTCTAAAATCTTAAGAGACCTTTTCATTTGTATTTCGGATTCAGCTAGCACTGTAAGATCGTCTGCAAATAATAATGTTCTTATATTATCCCCTTCGTCCAGGAATACTCCCTCACTGCCATGTTCCTGAAAATAGGAATCAATGTCGGAAATAAATAGAGCAAAAAGTAAAGGGCTAAGGGGATCCCCTTGTAACACTCCTTTAGTGATTGGTACAGTTTCGGAAGTACATCCGTCTTGTTCAATAAATAATGAAGCTGAATTATACATTAGCTTTAGGATTCTTAAGATTTTGCCACTTATTCCCAATGCATGTACCTTGTATAAAAGAACAATAAATCGATCTATCTATCTATCTATCTATCTATCTATAAAGAAAATCTGTATTCTTACATTCATGAAATAGTATATTAAACAACGCATTTCATATGGAATTCTGTTATGACACGAGTTCAAGTTTAAAAAACGAATCGCGAAGCGATGAGTTTTTTAAAGAACGAGTGTCACAACAGCCATATGAAATAAGTTGTTTATAACATTTTTTATATTTTGCCATTTTATCATTTATTAAATTAATTTATTATTTTTATGCAGTTACGAAAATTTTGATTTTAAAAAGTATGTCGGTAGCACTGTGTAATTTATAACATTTGACAGTTTTGACATTTAAATTATGAAATGTTAATGTTTTCAAATATTTTAAAATGACTAATACGCCAATAATAATATATTATATAAGTAAAAGATGATATTCACATTCATAAAAATTTCTTAAAGAACAATATAAAATTAATAAATTGCTATTAGCCACAAATGTCATTGTCAATAGTCTTGTCATTAGATACTTCACTCATGTCGCCAACCATTTAAAACAAAAATTTGCGTGCGTAAAAGTTACATTACGATATGCAAATGCGTTTTATAATGAAGATTTTTATAAGTGCAAAATATAAAAAAGCCATTTAAATTATTTTTTGATGAGTTTTTACTAATACAATTGATGTTTGAAATGTGCTAATTTTGGGCATTTTAATCTCCTTGAATTTATATAAATTTGAACAAATAACATAAAATGAATAACAATATATGCATAAATCTCATAAGGTAGTCCTATTATAACTTTTAAATACTAATTTGACTAAAAAAAATGAAAATTAAGCTTTTTATTTTAATCTATTATATGAACTAGATATTAACTATTATAAGTACTTGTTTAAATGAGATCTTTTGATATTATCAAAGATTAACAAACTTATAACTAATGTACAAACTTAAATTACTAATTTACATACATTTTCTCTAACTAAATTGTCTCACATCAACTTTTATCAACTGTTGTTGAAATAGTCTTTTAAGTATTCACTATCTGAGTTTTGATAATGAAATATGGTTACTCTGTCTTTCACTGTAACATTTATAGTTTATACACTGATTTCACCTTTGTATGATAGCATTTATTTACACAGTTTTTATGTTTTTAAGTATTTCTTAGGTTATGAGGTTTTGCCTGAATACATATCTGTTATCACAAAGTGTCACAATGTGAGTACCTCCACCTTATAACTAATATTTACACATTTAACTACCTAAATTACACAATTGTTTATTAAACATATGAATTAAATTAACAGTTTTAATTATTTTCTTTTTGTGTTAGATTCTATCGTTAACTTCCAGAGAAAGCTATATGAATTGGGACTTGTTTGATTGTTATGAAATAATACTACAGGATCCTATCCAAGATAAAGTTGTCAAATACATTCTTCATCTATTTGAATGTTTAACATTTAAGATGATTATACAGAATACTTTAAATAAAATAAAGAAAAGTAGCTGATATATAAATGAAAATTATCCTGATATCCTTTTATGTTTTCATATTAAGGTAAGTTTTACATTTTATTTTTACTGTAGCTTAGGTATTCATCTCAATATATAGAGAGTGGTCGTTACGCGAGAAAAGTAGTAGTAGTAGTAGTAGTAGAGTTGCGAAAAACCTATAGGAAGTAGTAGGCGAGTAAATGAATTAGTTACTGGTATTAAAAATAAATGACTATACCCCTTACGAAAAATTATATATTTAATAAATAATATATAATATACAATAATAATAAATAAATAGTTTTGAGTGCTCGTCATTATATTTATCACATTATCGAAAAGAAACCTTAGAAAAACTGTTCACTATAATTAGTTATTGGTACAGATTAAATGGTAAATATGACTAAGACTTACCTTGTTTGCTAGTGTAAGGAGAAGAAAACCATCGAATTTTATTTATGAGAGTCAACTTGTTTTTATCTGAACATTCTTTAAATCCACTATAATTGTATGACCAGTATAGATCGACCTGAAAGAACTTAACTACACTCTTGTCAATTACAATATAAGCAGCGTCTAAATAAATACACAGGGCAAGCAATTTCTGATTCTCACTTGAACTAGAATTTAATTATCTATTCAACGAAAATAATTTTTTAAAGGCAAAAAAACAATTTTTTAAATTTCAAATTCAACCTAATTACAATTAATGATTTAATAAATAATGTTACAAAGTCGTCAAGTCCAGAAGCCGACCCTGTCCAAAACTTCAAATAATGGCGAATGCTTCTTCTCGTTGTTACCTATTTCTCGAAAATAATGTCGACTAGAATATTCGGTACACTTCGAGAAGCCCTTAGAGTTATATATAAACAACGCCGTATGGCGTGGGAGCCGGCGTAGTCGGAAGGAAACAAGGGATAACATTCCCAGTAAGTCTATCCCAAAATGCCACGATTTTTCAAGCAGAAATTACGGCAATTCACTACTGTGTAGAAGAAATTAAAAGGTTGGATAGGACGTACCGTTCAATAGCCATCTTCACAGACAGTCAGGCGGTGCTAAGGGCACTAGATTCTGTAGAGGTTAATTCTAGGCTAGTATGGGACTGTGTGCATGCTCTGAATACTCGTAGCAAGGTTACGGTAGCTTGGGTACCCGGTCATAGGGGTCTAAAAGGCAATGAAAAGGCAGATGAAATGGCTAAACTAGGCTCATCAATGCCTTTTATTGGACCGGAACCTTTCTGCGGCATTGCAAAAAATATAATAAAAACGACCATGAAAACATGGGTGGAACAAAAATCACGGGAATGGTGGTGGAATTCACCAGGACAAAGGCAAGCGAAACAGTTGATAATGGAACATTCGCAAAAGTTTACGTCAGACTTATTGAGTAAAGACAGGAAAACGGTCAAAACTGTAGTAAGTCTATTGACGGGGCACTGTAAGCTAAACAGGCATTTTAAGCTGATGGGGTTGACAGAGACGGATCTGTGCAGATTCTGTAACCTAGAAGAGGAAACACCAGAGCACATCTTATGTCAGTGCGACGGACTGGTAAATATGCGGTTCCTGACTTTAGGAGAAGAATATCCATTGGCAAGGGACTACATGAAGGTTACAGTCTCAAAGCTTGTAGACTTCGTTAAGAGAGTCGGACTGGGGGATGTAATCTAGTTTTTCGAGGACCACAATAGATCTGAAAAGGTCGCAGTGGAATAGGCTTCTGGCCACCTCTTATACATCTATATATAAACAATTTTAAGTATACCGACACAATAGATGTAGAGCCATAATCAATCAACGTTGAGGTCATACTTTATATTAATTATTTGTTTAATTAAGAAAGCTTTTGATCTATAGTACTTAAGTATTTTGGAAATCTCAGTAAATTCCGTCCAATATTAAACACATTAAGTAAATCGATTATTATTTTTCCAAAACAATTCTAGGTATTCAAAAAAATTTAAATCAGCCAACTTAATAAATATCTTTTCTATATAAAAAATTGGAAATTTACACCTACCTGATGATTTATTAATAATTTCGACCGAATCAATCTCTTACATAGTTCAGCAGATTTATGCTTTTGTCTAATCAGATCCAAGAGTTCCACAATTGGTTTATGCGCAAAAGTTCTCAAATCGTCCGTGATTAAATGTCTTATAGCAGTTCCTATTTTTTCCACCCAGCCTCTTCGAAGAAGCGCTCTTCTAACTGCCATGAAGGTACCTTTAAATAATAAATAGTACATAATATTAAAATGTTTTCCGCAATTTTCCAATGTCAAAATTTACCCCTAACGACGAAGGTTTTTCTGGCCTTTATGGCTGCATCCACCTCTTCTTTGTAGCGAGCTAATGGATTGTATACGTTTCTGTCAATGTTGCCAGGAGATACGCTAAGTCTTTTGCTGAAAATAAATTAAAGGCTAGAAAAACCTTGTATCTGTCTGAGTAATTTCATCCTAAAAGAGTCTTTATGAACTGTTTAGTTAGTAGTAAGAATTTAATAGACCAATTATTGATCTGTTTAACTAGTGATCTGAATACACAGGTGAACAAGAGCAAACTAGTCATGTGTGTATTTCTGGGCCAAACCAAGCCGTTGGACAAAGTCAATAATCAAGAATTCTTATACGTTATAGAAAATTCAGATAAAAGAGGAATATAATTGAAATTTTTTAAAACTATGTAAAGGACAGTTTTCAGCAAGTCTCTCCAAGTATGTAATGATATTCTGTCACTGTAAATGAAAGAGGGTGAAGCTCAATAGCTTCATCACTATAGTTTGATGTGCTTTCTCCTGAGCCTGCGTCTTTGGTTCCTTGACTTCCTTGAGGGAGGTATCTTTTATGTTGGCTAGTATTGGTTAAGCCCGTTAAGGCAGGATTAAAGATTAAGGAAGGATAAGTCATACAGAAGGTGTTCGTTGGTTTCCTCTTGTTCAAATCCTTTACATATAAGTGTGTTACTTTTAATCCTGGAGTTTTTGAAGACCACAGTGACAAGTTAGAATTCCCGTCATTAGTCTGAGTGGTGTTCTGGTCATTTCCAGGAAGTATTATTTGTCTGTGTATTTGTTTGGGTAGGTAAGTAACTCATTTAAGAGTCTACAGCCCTCTGTGTCTTCTCAACTTTGGTCTAAGTAATAGATAGGATTGAGACTAATTATGTTAGTGACTTTGTTAAGCTACGGAGTGTTTGGGTTCAAAGCTTCTGATCAGAAAGTCATCGATGTGGTTACCTTCTGAGCTAGCGTACACCTTCGTCCAGCTAACTATGACTTTATTATCCACAGTTGCTTTTGTGATAAGGAAAGGCCCTGAAGTGGATGGCTTGAAAGGGGATGTTATAAAGAGGTTACTGGAGGAGAATGGGGAGTTTTTCTGGAAGCTTTTCAACAACGTACTGATTGAGGAAGAATTCTCGGAGGTATGGAAGGTGGCCAAAGTGATACTTGTGAAGAAGGCGGGTAGGGAAGGAAACGGACAGGAGACTACATGCCCATCAGCAATTTTTTTTTTAAATGGTTGGGAACATGAGTGAAGTATCTAATGACAAGTCTGTTGACAATGACATTTATGGCTAATAGCAATTTATTAATTTTATTATTGTTCTTTAAGAAAGTATTTGTGCATGTGAATATCATCTTTTACTTATAATATATTATTATTGGTAAATTATTCATTTTAAAATATTCTAAAACATTAACATTTGATCATTTAAATTTCAAAACTATCAAATGTTATAAATTACACAGTGCTACAAACATACTTTTTAGAATCAAAATTTTCGTAATTTATATATCTACAAATAATAAATTGATTTAAAAAATAATAAAATGGCAAAATATAAAAAATATTATAAACAACTTATTTCATATGGCTGTTGTGACACTCGTCCTTTAAAAATAGAAAGCCATATGAAATGCATTGTTTAATATACTATTGAATAATTCCCGCTTAATTTTTACCCTTACTAGCTCCATTCTTCACTTGCCCTCTCTCTCTATAAGTAAGAACGCGGAATACCGTTTACATCAGCTCTAATGTCGCATCCATTAGGTCTATGGACTGCATCAACTCCAGTCTACTGACTTCATGGAAGTATTGCCATCAACTTTGATAAGCTTCATTAGAGGGCAGATAAATTGACTATAATCTAGGGGTGAGCCACAATATATCTTCAGGTCGCAGTGGACTACATGTCCATAGAACCTAACCTAACCTAACCTAACCTAACCTAACCTAACCTAACCTAACCTAACCTAACCTAACCTAACCTAACCTAACCTAACCTAACCTAACCTAACCTAACCTAACCTAACCTAACCTAACCTAACCTAACCTAACCTAACCTAACCTAACCTAACCTAACCTAACCTAACCTAACCTAACCTAACCTAACCTAACCTAACCTAACCTAACCTAACCTAACCTAACCTAACCTAACCTAACCTAACCTAACCTAACCTAACTTAACCTAACCTATGTTTCAACTGGTATAATTATTTCAATGATAAGTTTAATTAAGTAGTTAGTTAATGCAATTTAATTGGCATTGACGTAATTATTTACAATAAATTTTTGTAATACTTACCTCAAAAAATTTGTCGTAGATCTAGGCCTATTATATTTGGATATACCAGATGCGTTGGAATAATTACGTAACAAAGAAGACGTAGTTTTTCCTGTACCAGTAGGAGAAGCTGAATTTTTCCGATTTTTTCTATCTAATGCAACCAAGTTCTCACAACTAAAAAATAAGTTGTTTATTTGTTTCTCATTTGTAAACGTCAGTTTCCAAAAGCACAATATTAATCAAGAAAACTTATTTTATCAAGTCACTAACTTGTAAAACTGACAGCTAACTTGAAAACTTTTTAGTTAGTAGTATTATTTATATTAGAAAATTTTGTTTTATCGTCATATATGTTAAAAATCATGGTACAATTGTTATTTCCAGTAACACAGATTTTTGATGATGAAGGAGTTGATACTGATGATGATGAACCATCTGGTGACTCAGAAACTGCTGAACTCGAGGACTGCAGAACATTTGTACTCTCCTTACTACCAAATAATTTGCTAGACATTTTGATTTTTTTGTTGACCGAATCATCGACATAACTTATCGCAAATTATTGAGATCTTTTTGGAATTTATCTAACCTTTTTACAAATGAGAAACAAATAAAATATAAAACAATACACGCAAGGTAACGGGTTTTACTGGCTCGTCAGTTATATCCTCCATTCGCCAGTAAACACCCTCTTACCTTGCTAGTGATGCTATATACTATTCAATTACAAGAGATAAGTTAGGTTTTGCAGGCCCAACCAAATTTCAATCTCCCGATGTTTAAACTAAAAATAAAAATGCATAAATTACTATATGTTACGTTTTTAGCTATTATTTTTATTGGGATTTAAAAAAAAAGTTAAATACTTCCTTATTTATAAAAATTATTTTGAAGGGAGCTACCATCACCCGATTCGTGCTATAATTTGATCTCAATCAGTACCGGTATATCAGTTGCCTATTTTATCCTCTAATTAAGTATCCATCAGATAATAGTAACCTCCCGATACTAAGAATAATAAACGCAATTTCCACGTTTAATTAAAAAATTAGGTTTTTAATAACAATGACAGCCGTTTCGCTAGAATTAGCGAATTAAATGTGGTGTTCTTCCCGTTGATTTGTAAATCGATAGAGATGGTTTTAAGTATCGACGAAGTCGGTCGCCATCACGTTTTCTATTGGAATGTAATTCAATGTCCGTTGGGGCATATAGCCCAGGAAGTAGTTGTTTTTTTTTATAGAAAACGGTCAAGCTTGGTATAGAAACTGTTAAGTTTCCTTACCCTGGGTGCAGGTGGAAACAATTTTCCACTTTTTCAGTTTTTTTTTTAATTCAATGTAATTCTTAATTTTTGGAAATCCTGTCTATTGAAGTAGCCTGATGCTACTTTCTTTCCATACGGCTGTCCTTGTGGGCAGTATTACCTATGTACTAAATTGCAATATTTTATTTGGAGTCGAGAGTTTACTGTATCTGCCAATAAGTGAATGTAGTGCTAGTGTCTAAAATGTTTTTCACGACCAGGAATATATATGATTCGTGGAGTATAAAATCACCCCCTGAAAATTTGCATGGGCTTGTGGACTACTACCTTAATTGGAAGGTTATACATTTAACAATAAATTTTGATTAACCAATGCAATGACCTGACAAAACGTAAATAAATGGAGACTGGTTGGCATATAACAACTACTTTGTATTCCAAGCAGACGCCATCTTGCATTTTTAAAAAGTAACATGGTTTGTATTTCCTAATTATTGGTTAGGTTAAATAGTGTAATGGTATTTGATTTTAAATATTTTAGTTAAAAAGAATACGGTTTTGGATAAAATTTAATGTTTACCACGCAAGTGTGTATCACTCACTTGGTTATAACTTCCAGACAAAAGCTATTTTAACGCCTTTGATGTATAAATAACAATTCATTTAGAAATATTGATCAAATAAATTTACCCGACGAGGCAATTAGTTTTTTGTTAGAATTTTATAACATGATCTGGACTCAAAACAAGTTTCCCACATTATGGAAACAAGCTATAGTCATTCCCTTATTAAAACCCAACAAACAACCGACTAAAACTGTTATGTACTTTAAATTCAAAATTGTGTTTTTTCATGACAACGCTTTAGTTTATTTTGACAACTTCGTGTAGTTAGATTTTCTGCCTGTCACTTTGGTTTTGTCTGATCAAAAATAAACTTGTGTTCCCGATTAAGAGTTCTTTTATCGTGTGAACATAACATTTTGTTTAGGTTAGGTTAGGTTAGGTTGTAAGGTTGACAACTTCGTGTAGTTAGATTTTCTGCCTGTCACTTTGGTTTTGTCTGATCAAAAATAAACTTGTGTTCCCGATTAAGAGTTCTTTTATCGTGTGAACATAACATTTTGGCGACGAGGAATTTCGAATTCGTGCGACCTAGCGATTTCAACCTAGGATTTCAATATTTTTCGGCGATTTCAAGCTGACAATTCAAAATGCCTGATAAAAATGGTGACGTGCAAAACAACGCAGCTGCGGAACAACCTTCGGTAGTGGTGAACTTGTCCAACATTCGTCCATTTGATGTCTCTCGCCCTCAAGAATGGAAAAATTGGTCGAAGCTGCTACAATTTAATTTCACGTCGATGCGAGTCAAGGACAATGAGATGAAACGTGCACACTTTTTCTCGATTTGCGGTGAGCCTCTTTACGTTTTAGCGAGCGGCATTTTACATCCACGAGATCCTGACGAGGTCGAATTTCCTGAGATCATTCAAGCTCTCACCGACCACTTCAAGCCTCTCGTTAATGTAGTCGCAGCTTATCACAGGTTCCACCACTGCAATCAGAAGGTTGATCAGCCAGTCAATGAATATGTTGCTGAACTTCGAAGACTGGCAACTGATTGCAATTTCAGAACGATTCGAAACGACATGATTATGAATCAGCTGGTTTGTGGCATTCGAGATGGACAGGTACGTTCGAGATTACTGCAAATATCTGACCTCAATCTTCAGCAGGCTATTGATATTGCTCTACGAGCCGAATCAGCACATGGCGACATCAAAGAGATAACTGATGAGACCGGCGCCGTTCGTCTGGTGTCTAAATCCACGGATCGCCAGGACTGTTCCAGGCAACACGTTTCCGAGAAGCCTGCACCGCAGCCTCAGCCATCGTCATCGCAGAATTTCACCTGTTTTCGCTGCGCTGGGAGCCACAAAGTCTCGCAATGCCATCTGGACCCAAGTTCGCTGATTTGCACAACGTGCAACAAGCAAGGTCATGTCGCAAAGATTTGCCAGGGATCTCGTCAGAAGTTCAAGTCGAAACCAGGTAAATCAAAGCAATTTCAGGGCTATCAAGACAGTGCCATTCATTCTTCACAGGCACATGAAGAGTCAGCTGTTCGAAGTTACCACGAGGGAAACACCTATCAAGTTACTGCCCAACCAGCTGGTTCTTCATCTCAACAGTGCAGTTGTTCTCATTCTTCGAACAATTTCCAGCTTTTCACTCTGGCTAAGGAGGAAAAAGCAGCTGGGCCACGGAAGATACCAGAAGCCATCATGGTCACACTTCAAGTCGACGGTCGTACGGTGGTGATGGAGGTGGATTCCGGCGCAGCAGTTACAGTCATGCATCAAGAAATTTTCGAATCGTTCTGGCCTTTTTCGGGTACTTTATTACCAGTTCATAACCTGTCTCTCGGCGATTACCATGACAATCCAGTGAAAATTCTCGGTGTCAAGATGGTCCGCGTTCAATTCAAGAACAATGAAGCGGTTGTGCCTTTGTACGTAGTCCAAGGCTGCAAAGGTCACAATCTTCTAGGAAGAAACTGGTTCCAGGCTCTTGGCATTTGTGTTTGTGGGATTCATTCGCTCACTAACAAATTTTCAGCCCCGGATCATCCAGCTCTCTCAGATTCTGGTCCAGCACTAGGAAAGTTCAAGGGTCCACCTATCCATCTAGACATCTCTTCTGATCAACCAGCAAGGTATCTCAAGGCTCGTTCACTGCCTTACGCCTTGCAGTCTCGTGTCGTCGATGAAATCCGAAGACTTCAGGACCTAGACGTTTTGCGGCCTGTCTCATTTTCCAAGTGGGCAACTCCGGTGGTCGTGGTTGCAAAACGCGATGGTTCCATTCGGATGTGCGGAGACTACAAAGCTACAATCAACACCGTTCTTACACCGGACAAGTATCCTTTGCCGTTTCTGGAAGATCTCTTCGTGAAGCTGTCTGGTGGGAAAGTTTTCTCCAAACTTGACCTGGATCAGGCCTTCACACAGTTGACGGTAGACGATGAATCAGCGTTGTTACTCACCATCAACACAATCTTGGGCCTGTTCTCTGTTCATCGAATTCCGTTCGGGATATCTGTGGCACCAGGTATTTTTCAACGTACAATGGATAGTCTTCTGGCTGGTATACCAGGCGTTGCCATTCTCATGGACGACGTACTGGTAGCCGGCAGCTCCGACAAGGTCCACAACGAACGGCTGAAAGAAGTACTGGATCGCCTTCATACTTTTGGGTTGAAGCTAAAAAAGAAGAAATGTAAGATCTCAGTTCCTGAGGTCGAGTTCCTTGGATACAAGATCTCAGCGAATGGCATTCATCCCACTGAAGAGAAGATCGAAGCAATCCAAAACTTCCCGACGCCTACGAACAAGACGGAACTCCAAGCTCTATTAGGAGTTATCAATTTTTACGACAGATTCCTTCCGAATCGAGCCAACATTTTCGAGCCACTGTATCGTCTTCTGGACAACAAAGCTGATTGGATTTGGAAAGAAGAGCAAGTCAGAGCGGTTCAAGAGATTAGGAAATTTCTGACAAGTGATCGAGTCCTGGTCCACTTCGAAGACAATCGTCCCTGATCCTCGCTTGTGACGCTTCAGCTTACGGTGTTGGTGCAGTTCTTTCGCATCAATACGACAACGGAGAAGAGCGACCTATAGCGTTCAAGTCAAGAACCATGAGTCCCACAGAACGGAACTATGGTCAGGTCGACAAAGAAGCTCTTTCTTTCATTTTTGGTGTCACAAAGTTCCACAAGTTCCTGTTTGGGCGATCCAACATCATCTTTATTACAGACCATAAACCGTTGCTGGGGATATTCAAGAAAGGTGCTCCTACTCCAGAGCACTTATCTCCTCGCATGATCCGGTGGTCTTTGATGCTGGGTGCCTACGACTACGAGTTCGTCTACAGACCAGGTCGTCTTCATGGTAATGCTGATGCCTTATCTCGGCTACCATTACCAACTTCTGAAGGCGAGTTCCCAGATCCAGTTGGTATTCACCTTCTGGAAGTTCGAGATGGTCCTGTCAAGTCCAAGCAAGTAGCAGAAGAAACTGAACGAGATGCGGAACTTTCTCAGGTTGTTGAATTTGTCAACAATGGCTGGCCAAACGACATCCCGTCCCACCTGAAACCATATTGGCAACGAAGTCTCGAGTTGTCAACCTTACAAGGGGTTCTACTTCGTGGAGATCAGGTGGTGGTTCCTTCATCTTTACGCCAGAAGGTTCTAGACGCAATTCACGCATCTCACCACGGTATTGTTCGGACAAAGTCGGCAGCACGTTCATACGTTTGGTGGCCCGGGTTGAGCAAAGACATCGAGAAGACGGTCCAACTTTGCTCAACATGTCAAGAACTTCGCAGAAATCCACCAGCAGCGGTTCCAGCACCATGGCCTTCAGCGAATCGTTCATGGGAACGCGTTCATATCGATTACCTGGGTCCGATGGAAGGTCACGTCTTTCTGATTATGGTGGATGCTTTTTCACGATTTCCAGTAGTCAAGATGGTTTCATCGATGTCTGCAGCGGTTCTCATTAAACATACTCGAGATACGTTTGCAGATTTCGGCCTTCCTGAATGTATTGTTTCAGATAATGGCAGACAACTGACGTCTCAGGAGTTCCGTTCGTTTCTTTCCAAGAACGGAGTCAAGTATCTGAACACGCCTCCATTTCATCCGTCATCCAATGGTCTGGTTGAGAGGGGAGTCCGCAGTTTCAAGGAGCTCTTCAAGAAGCACCTTGACGGCGACATTTCAACTCGTCTTGCCAGAGTCCTCTTTGCTATGCGTACTGCTGTGTGCACAGTTACGAATCGAACTCCGATGGACCTGTTCTACTCAAACCTGAAGAGCCGTACCCCTTTTGATGCTATGCGACCATCATGCGAAGTTCGACAACCGTCAGAAGCTCCAGCGTCAAACCGTCAGTTTGCTGTTGGCGAAGCAGTTCGATTCCGGGATTATCGTCAACGCAAACCCCGATGGTCTCGAGGTACAATAGTAGAACGCTTGGGTTCCAGACTGTACACGGTTCAAGACGAAGATGATATTCTGCATGCTCGCAGCGTTGATCAGATCATCGAGTGCAAACTTGAGCCAGCTACAATGGTGCCTCATCGTCTTTCTCAGGATCCAAGATACAACCCAAGCTACAACGACATTTTCTTAGATGATTTCCTTGCTCAAGAAAACAGGAATCACCCTCAGCTCCGAGATGAAGTTCAAGGTGGTCTGCAGTTCCAGCCGGGTGTTCCTCAAGAACCGGAAGCTCAGCTTCCAGATGTCCCTGTTATTGAGCAGCCTCTCATACCAGTTCCCGTCCCAGAGGTCCAGCCTGTCCCAGAGGTCCAGCCTGTTCCAGAGGTCCAGCCTGTCCTCCAGCCTATTCCAGAGATCCAGCCTGTCCCGGAAGTTCAGCCTAACCCAATTGTTCAACCTTTTCCTGGTTTTCCCCGAGAGCAAGCCCCAAGATCGAGAAACTATGATGAGATTCCGGTTGGCCCAAGGCGAAACAGAGAGGTGGAAATTTTTGAGGGGGGATCAAGACCTGCTAGGTCTAAACGACCGGTTGAACGTCTGACTTATAAATGATTTTGCTTTGTTAATTTCATATAAACTGATTGTAACTGTAATTTTAAAAAATTAGAGAGGGGAGAAATGTTATGTACTTTAAATTCAAAATTGTGTTTTTTCATGACAACGCTTTAGTTTATTTTGACAACTTCGTGTAGTTAGATTTTCTGCCTGTCACTTTGGTTTTGTCTGATCAAAAATAAACTTGTGTTCCCGATTAAGAGTTCTTTTATCGTGTGAACATAACAAAAACTGAATCCTAGCGGCCGATCTCACTCACATGTACCACATGTAAACTTCTAGAAAAAATAATAAATAACAGGCTGATGTGGAAATTGGAAAATGACAATCTACTAATACCAGAACAAGCCGGCTTTCGTTCTCTTAGATCTACAACCGACAACCTTGAATATTTGGAGAGCCAAATTAATGAAGCCTTTTGTAAGAAGCAAAAGTGCATGGCCGTATACTTCGACATTTATAAAGCTTTTGACATGGCGTGGCGACATAAAATCCTATCAACTCTGCAATCATGGAGCTATCAAGGTCATATATTAGCTTACATCAAAAATTTTCTTCAAAATAGAAATTTTAAAGTCCGCACAAATGGGCATTTATCAAGCAGCAAACCCCAAGAAAATGGAATACTACAGGGGTCCATTATTAGTCCAACACTATTCCTAATATGTATAAATGACATACTAAAAAAACCTTAAGAAACCCACACAAGCAAGATTGTATGCAGACGACATGATTATATTCGTAAAAGGCGAGAACGTTAAGAGAATGGCCCAAATTTTACAAGAAGAACTCGACAGAATAGTCAACTGGTCCGAAAACAGTGGATTCAGATTCTCGGAAGATAAAACACTATATATAATATTTTCAAACAAACCAATAAAAATCAATAGGCCTAGCTTAAAATTAAATGGAAAATGTTTAAACTATAGTCAAGAAATAAAATACCTGGGATTAATAGTTGACGAAGCACTAAATTGGAGATCTCATATCAAAACACTAGCTGCAGCATCTCAAAGAGGACTTAACCTACTTAGATGTCTTGCAAACAAACACTGGGGTGCTGATGGAGACATGCTGCTAACGCTGTATAGAACTCTAATATGCTCTAAAATTGATTACGGCTGCATAGCTTATTCGTCAGCAACAAAATCAACGCTAAAACTTTTGGATGTAATACACAATAACGCACTTCGAATAATTTCTGGTGCATATAGAACAACCCCAATAGAAAACCTTCAATGGGAGTTAAACGAACCTTGGCTATGTCAAAGTAGACAATTAATGTGTCTATCGTATATGTCCAAAAAATCATCTTTGCAGGACAATAGAACTTATCTCAGAACACCAGCTCCACATATAAATATATAAAACTCATTTACCATTTCAAACAAGAGTCCAACATATTTTAACATCATGGCAACTCCAGAGTATTCCTGAAGTCTATCGTACAAATACCTCTACCCCTCCTCCATGGTTTACACCTCTACCTCTTTCCAATTTCCAGCTACTATCTTATAATAAACACGAAAAAAATCCACAAACAATCATTAATTCATATCACGAAATAACTGCCCTGTACCCTGAACACACAAAATTTTTTACAGACGCATCAAAGATAGATTCTGGAGTGGGATCTGCCGTTGTTGCACCAGACAGGATGCTCAAATTTAAACAATCCTAACTGGGGAACTATACGCCATATATAAAGCACTCACTCATATTAAAACAGCAACAACAAATAAATTCTTAGTGATCACAGACTCGCTCCATGTAATTTCGAAAATTTACAGCAACCATCCAATTGCCAGATTAATTAAAGAAAAATTGCATGAACTAACCGACAAGTCAATTTTATTCTTGTGGGTTCAAGCCAACTTGCGGGCCATGGAAGAACCAAGCTCCTAACCGTTTTTCACAAGTTATAACTACTAGACTTCGCCTGGGACACAGCAGATTAACTCATGAGCACCTGATTACAAACGAACCTCCACCGGAATGTGAAATCTGTGAAGTGCGACTGTCTGTAAGCATGTTTTAGTTGAGTTCTCGGTTTAGTATAGAAAGACTAGAGAACAAAATTCCCTCAGATATGTTCGACTTATTTCACACATGTACCGCACAAAGCATATTAAGTTTTTACGCGACATATAGTCCAGGAGGAATCGGCGCATGAGTACCGAAAACTATTCCACCTCAATTTTTTTATGTGATCCTCTTCAAATTGTCCTCCTAATGATATAAATGCATGTTGCCATGGCGCAACCCGGTGCCATATTGTTTAAACCGAAATTGTTTAAACAATTACAAGGAATTGTTATTTTTCAAACGGACAAATTTTTTTTATATTCTTTATTGAAATACCAATAAAAAAGGCCCTATGACTATTCACGATAAAGTTAATATTTTTAAAGATATAAATTTTTTTAAATTCGAAAAATCTCAAATTTGGGTACTTTCGGCCCATGAAAAATATATTAAAAAAAAGATAATGTGAAACTAATATTTTTTTTTAATTCTCTATACAATAGTTAATAATATTGTTAATAGAGATTTAAAAAAATTTCATTGTTTATATATTTTTTTTTAATTGTTAATTTGTATGCATTACTTAACTTTAAGTATCGCTGTCTTTCTCTGACTCATGCGTTGCGTCGGCCTCTCTGTGTCTTGAATCATTATTTATCATTTAACTTAAAAACTATGAACTTTATCAAAATTTTTTAAGAAAGAAATGTTATTAGAAAATAATTAAATTGCCTACAATTTGTTTTTAATAAATTTTTTTCTGAAATCAATTTTTCAAAAGTTAAGCATATGTCATTAAAACTACTTTTATCAGTTTATATTACTTTTTTGTTATTATCATAGTAATTTTTGCATTTATATCAACAATAATAAGATATAATGGTATTTGAACATTTTTTGAAATCACAATTATTTAAAAATAATAAAAATATATTGAGTATTTAGAAAAAACATTCAAATAAATTGAATTAAAATAATTTTATGTATATGTGTGTGTCTGAGTAAAAAAAAATTCTTTCTCTTATTTTTTATTCTTTCAAGGTTACTCTTTGTATAAATAATAACGTTTAATAGCAAAAAGTAATATAATCTGGTAAAAAAGTAATTTTAATGACTTGTTCCGATTTATGCTTAAAGAACTTTTGAAAAATTGATTTCAGAAAAAAATTTATTAAAAACAAATTGTAGGCAATTTAATTATTATCTAATAACATTGCTTTCTTTAACAATTTTGATAAAGTTGATAGTTTTTAAGATAAATGATAATGATTCAAGACACAGAGAGGCCGACGCAACGCTTGAGTCAGAGAGAGACAACGATACTTAAAAGTAAGCAATGCAAACTTGTGAGCGCGCCAAATTAACAATTAAAAAAAAGATATAAACAATGAAATTTTTTAAAATCTCTATTAACAATATTATTAACTATTGTATAGAGAATTAAAAACATTTATTACTTTCACATTATCTGTTTTTTTAACATATTTTTCATAGGTCGAAAGTATCCAAATTTGAGATTTTTAGAACCTTAAAAACTTCATATCTTTAAAAATATTAACTTTATCGTGAATAGTCATAGGACCTTTTTTATTGGTATTTCAATAAAGAATATAAAAAAAATTTGTCCGGTTAAAAAATAACAATTCCTTGTAATTGTTTAAACAATTTCGGTTTAAACAATATGGCACCGGGTTGCGCCATGGCAACATGCATTTATATCATTAGGAGGGCAATTTGAAAAGGATCACATAAAAAAATTCAGGTGGAATAGTTTTCGGTACTCATGCGCCGATTCCTCCTGGACTAATAAGACTATTGTACCAAATTTAAAGATGTAATGTAAATTTCTATTCCATGTATTATAACTAACAATTCCTCCGCTAATAACCATTTAGGTTGATGCGGTTATTGTAAATAAAAAAAAATAAACATGTTTTTGTCGTATAAAGCCACAACACATACCTATCATAATGTTTGATATTTGTATAAAATATGAGGTCTGGTTATTAAATAACGAGACTGCTTATGAAAAAGAGTTTTATTTTAAAAATTATTCTACAATCGAATGCTCCCCTTCAATATATTCCCCTTCCCTCGCCACACACCGTTTCATTAGTTTTTTCCATTGGTCAAGGCAATGCTGAAAGTCTTCTTTTGTAAGAGCATTTAGGAGCTCCACCGATATTCACTTCACCTCTTCCATCGACTCTAACCGGGTTCCTTTTATGATCTTCGGAAACAGGAAAAAGTCACAGGGTGCTAAATCAGGCGAGTACGGCGCGTGTTCGAGCACTGGAATGCCTCTAGCGGCTAAATAACGCTTCACAGACAGCGCGTTATGGGCAGGTGCGTTGTCCTGGTGCAAGATCCACGATTTGTTTTTCCACAACTCCGACCGTTTCTTACGAACTCGCTCTCGCAGCGTTGCCAAAACTTTCAAATAGTAAGTTTGGTTTACAGTTTGACCCTCTGGAACCCATTCAGTCATCACGATGCCGTTGATGTCGAAAAAAACGATTAGCATGGCTTTAAATTTTGATTTCGACATCCTTGCTTTTTTCATTCTCGGCGATGCAGGAGTTTTCCAGTGCATGGATTGCCGCTTGGTTTCAACATCGAATTGTAATATCCAGGTTTCATCGCAAGTGATGATGTTTTCCATCAATTCAGGCTCTACATCTAACCTCTGAAGAAAATCTGAGCAGATCTGTTTGACGGACGAACTTTTGGTCAGGGGTCAAATGTTTTGGGACCAACTTCGCACACACTTTCTTCATGTTCAATTCGTCATGTAAAATTTTTCTGACAGTTTCTTTATCGGCGTTTACAGTCTCAGCAATCATCCGAATGCTCTTGCGAAGATCTCCGCGCACAATTTCATTTATTTTGGTCACTGTTTGCAGAGTTGAAACAGACCTCGACGTTGGTCATCTTCGGTGCTCTCTCGACCTTCAGAAAACCTTTTATGCCATTCGAAAACACGCGCAAGAGATAGAGAATTCTCACCATAGGCCTATTTCAACAACTTATAGCACTCAGTCGGAGTTTTTTTTCATTAACGAGAAATTTCACATTGACCCGTTGCTTGTGTTTTTCGACACACATTGTTATCGGCATGAGAAAAAAACAAAATACTACAGCGACAAAAACGTGTTTTCGTACTGGAATAGTAGACACTTCCAGCTATCTAACGCTGCATTCGTTTCCCACCCTACCCCTCTGCGCGCAGTCTCGTTATTTAATAGCCAGACGTACTGAGATTTTTTGTTTCAGTCGATGCAACGTTAACATTTTTTACATAGATCATAAATAAACAATTACTTAATTAAAATATTACTTAATTAAAATATTACTTAATTAAATTTTAAAATGTTACATGTTTTCCTTACATGGTTTTTAATTTGGCAAAAGATCCTCCTGAAGCGCTCGACGAAGATGAATTACCTGTACGCTTCTTGCTCGAACAACTTGAATCTCTCCGAGAATCACGTATACTCGTCTTGCTTAAAGCTGGAGATTTATTAGCACAATTTTCTTTTATCAGACGATTCGTTTTACGAATATTCGATTCTAGGATGCGTTGTTTACTGTTTTTAATGATTACTTTAGTGTTATTAATAACATTATTCTTTTTATTTCCATTTTTACCACTCAATTTAGCATTAATAGATTTTTTGTTGAATGTCTGATTCGGTTTTTGAATAGAATTATTAGATTTTCCAGCTCCTTGCTGTGTTTTATGAGACTGAGGTTTTGCAGCTTTTTGTGGTGGGTCAGATACTTTGACATACATTTCAACCCCATCATTTTCCTCTTCTTCAAATGCAACGTTTTCTTCGTATTTCACCATACAATCTTTAATCTTGTTTTCTAATGTCGGTACTATATCGGAGTACGAATCTTGGGACAAATTGTAGTTTTTCAAATGTTTTTTGACTCCGTCCAATACAAGAGCGATCTATAAAAACATAAATTAAACAAATGTTATGTCTAGTTAGATTGTTCATGAAATTAAGCAGCTATATTACAGTTACCACCGATAGCCAGGCGACACTAAAGTCACTGGAATCAAATCGGATGGACTCCAAGTTTGGAAATGCCTTCAGGATCTAATACGTCTAGGGGAAAATAACAAAGTAACCTTACTTTGGGCACCTGGGCACCTGGGCATACCGGCATTGAAGGTAACGGAAAAGCGAATAGCGTAGCCAGAGGGAAAAATCGAACTGGGTAGATCGGACGAGGCGTTCTTACTGGTTTGAGCTAGAGGGTTTAAGACACTCAAAGGCATTTGTAGATCTCTCTAAAAAGAGGTCTCAAGAGCTGCTGCATATGAGCAGACAGGACCTACGAATAATGAGAGGACTACTGACTGGACACAGTCGCCTTAATAGGCATATGAAAACAATTGGACTGGCAGAGAATGCGGACTGTAGATTCTGTAAGGCTGAGGATCAGGCTTTCAGTTCACAGTGGATGGGACTCACATAGAACCTAACCTAACCAACAGTTACCACCAAAAACAACAACTGAAACTGCACCTTCGAGTTCCCAAATGCTACAGGTCAATAATATACAAAACCATTCTAATATTGTTGACAAATAAATAAAGATTATGTTTCGTTGATATGGTGCATTAATTGTCTAGTATTTCTCGGAAGGAAGCGTGAATGTGGCCTATAAGTGGAGTAATTATTTTTGTATCATATCTCTATGGGGATTGTGCTTGACAATATTTACACCGATTACCCCGTTAGTGAGCCAATCTGTGACTAGGCCAGCAATATGTCGAGTTGAAATGCAACATGTCGTCTTGAATCCAGTGGAAATAGTGGATTGAGTAGTAGATATTAAAGACGTATGCTCTTACAAAAGTGCTTAATGAACTGCACTGAGAAAAATAAATTCCAGATTAGAAATTCTTAGCACCATTCCAATCTTGAAGCGCAATTGCTTCTGAAAATAAGGTAAACATTTAAGGGGTCTTCGACAGTGGAGATTAGATATGGGATCAAAGGAGGAAAGTTCAAGTTTAATAATGGTGAAGCTGAGCAATTTCAAACAACTCAGCAAGGATATGACAACGTATGGATGTGACGGAAGATAAGACGGTGGGATTGCTTGTAAAGTTAGGATGATGGTGACGAGGAAGACAATTCGCATGGAGGAGTCGATGAAGTATCTAGGTGTTTGGTTGGATAGCCAACTATCCTTCAAACACTATATGTTGAAGTGTGGAGTGAAAGGGCGGGGATCCATGCGAGGATAAAGCCACTACTGCAGGTGCAAAGGGGGATTTTGTTGAGAATGGTACAAAGGTACAGGACAGTGGGTGCAATAGCAGCAGCTGTACTGTCAAGGTCATACCCTTTGGACCTGATGGCTAAGGCAAAGAGCCAACGGTGGAAGGGTGCCACAAAAGAGGAATTTCAGGATTGGATGGAGGAGAAAATGGGGAGGTGGGACGGATATGAAGGTGCATTAAAAATGGCGATTAGGAGTAGGAGTGAGTGGATGGACCGAGAGTTTGGGGAGGTAAACTACTTCTTGACCCACAAGATTGGGAAGAGAGAGATTGAAATATGTGTGAGGCGTGAAGTGGAGGATAATGAGGGTCATGTGTTTAGATGTTTGAAGAACAATGAGAATTTAGAGAAGTTGGAGAGGAGACTCGGGGTAGCAGAGGAGCAGGGGTAGCAGCACAAGCGGGCTCTGTGGTGGTGGACCATCAATTCCCAGCTACTCGTGGGATGTGGTATGGAGTATATAGAAAAAATAGAAAATGAATCTTTGGGAAATCCATGTAGGTAAAACGAACATCGGATAAGGCGGGGGAGCCTAATGAGTGGATGGTGAATATCGCCTTTGGAGGATAGGGAGCATAAGAAAAGAAAGGGTGGAAGGTAGAGATTGAGAGGGAGGCAGATGAAGAGAATGTAGAGGATCTAAAGGAAATGGTAAGGCGGCTGAAGGAGAGAGTAGAAAAGCTGGAACAGTAGAAGATGGCGGCAGAGAGAAGGGTGATGAAATTGGAGAAGTTAGGGAATAAAGGAGGAGGGAAGAGATAAAATACAATCAAGATGGGAGGTAGGACAAAGGGACTGGGAAGGGTGGTAGGAAGTTAAGGATAGGGAGTGGGATGAGCAAAGAGGGGAGGGAATAGAAGTCAAGATAGGGAATCCAGTCTCAGGGGATGAAACAATTAAAGTAGTGTGACTAAATAAGGGAGATAGTAGAATGGAAAATGGATAGATTGTTTCGGGAAAGGTTCCTGTTACTGGTTGCAGATGGGAAGGAAATAGAATGGGTTAAGAAAATACGGACAACGGAATGGAAAGGAGCAATAACTAATCAACAAGAAAGTATGTTGGATGGAAGGGGATAGTGGAGGCGAAAAGAATGTCTACAAGCTACAGAGTTGGATGTTTGAGTGTGTAGGAAGCGGCGACAGCGTGGAGATTCACAAGCTTGAATATATGGAGACGGAAGTGTTGAGGAAGATGCTAGCATGGGTGAGAAAATTCGGACGGCATTGCTGGGGAGATTGATTTTGTAATGTGATGGGACCGGGAGAATGGAAGAGTAGAGTTATTGGTAGAACGACTGAGCAGAGTATGCTGTACGGGGCGGAAGTGTGGGGTGAAACAGCGGGAGTTCATGCCAGGATTAAACCTACTAAGGGGTTCAGAGAGGGTGGTGCAAGGGTACAGGACAGTAGGAGAGTTAGCAGCAGCGGTGCTGGCAAGATCCTACCCAATTGATGTGATGGCTAGAGCCAGGAGACTACAGTGAAAGGGCGCGATGAGAGAGTAAGTTATGGATTTGATGAAGGAGGAAATGGAATTAAGGTGGAAGGAGTATGAAGGTGCGCTAAAAAGATTAATTGGAAGTAGGAGAGAATGGATGACTAGGAAATTCAGCGAAGTGAATTACTTTTTGACACAGGTGCTGACTGAGCAAGTGTTAAGAGCAGAAGATTGGGACAAGAGAGACTGGAGTGTGTGAAATGTGCGAAGTGGAGGATGATGTAGGACACGTATTTAGATGCTGGAGGAATGAAGAAGTGCTGAAGAACTTGGAGGAAAGAGTGGGGAGGCGGTGTATTGGGAAAATATGATGGATATAATGTTGAGAGGGGAAGGGGAATGGATGGAGGTGAGTAAGACAGTGGAGAGTATGGTTAGGAGAAGATAAAGTTTCTGAGTGGCAGAGTAAATGGAGAGTATGTGAGGGACCGCCGACAGTCTTGAAGTATGCTAGGGTAGTGATTCCGAGACGGGAACAACGGCGAGTTTTGAGGTGTTTTTGGTTGGTAGGCGTCATCCTAGCGGTGATGAGTTTGTTCAGGTCCTGAGGAGGACCTGTTCGAACATGAGTTTTTCCATCTCAGCCCGAAAAAAAATCTAAGTTTGATAAGCTAGCGGTACAATATAGAGTAAAAAGTGCAGCCATATATTTAATACATGGACAGTTGAAATAATATCACTACAGTACGGTACCGTCAATATTTCTTTCTCTCTCGGTTTGTAAGATTTTATCAATACTGCGCATGCTTCAGAATTCTCTAATTTATCTGACTGAATTTTTCTGCGAGAGAGCAAGCGATACATTATCTGTTTCACCATATCGGAACACCTAACACTTATAGAAACTGTCCATATAGGAGTAATAAATATATGTCTGCAGCACGGTGACTGAAATTGGTAGCCGTCTATCCTTGTCTAAAGTAGTTTTTGTTTTTCTTTTTATTGGTAACACAGAATAATAACCTACATTGTTCTGTGTTTGTCGTTTTAAAGAATTGTTTTTTGGTAAATATTCTAATATTATTTAAGTTTTGTCTGTTTTTTTTTTATTTTTTGCAGTAATAATGGAATCTGTCAATTTTATTATAAATGGCAAGAAGCTGTCAATTTGTGAGAATAGGGAGATATGCCAATTATTTTTTTTTATGTTTTTGTCGAGTGTTACAATTTATTTTTAGATGATGCTTTTACCATCGACTATATTAGTCGCACTGTTCTTTGGTTGCAGATTATGCCTAAATGTTAATTTCACCAATCAGCTGTATCAAATGAGAACCAAACGATTTCGCCTGTAATTGGTATTTTACGTCATACTGGTGACGTAAGACCTACTAATTGGTTAACCAAAATCCCTACCAACCAAAGCAGGACGAAATCGCTTTTTGCATACGCACATAATCGATCTGATTGTCAAATTAATAGCGTTTTCCATTCGTCGCAATGGGACAGAACTCGCGCCAGTTTTGTGTTCCATTCGTTGAACTTTTTTCATTTTTTTGTGTTCCATTCATGTGTCACTCAAACTACGACCGAGCTAAGGGCGGACCGAGGGCAATAATTTGGCACTATAGTCCGTCTCACCTTGACTTTGCAGTACAGGGAACATAGGGCAATGCAATCCTTATGGGAGTTTTTAGCGCGGCGATGCCGATTTTTATTTGAATGCTAATGACATATGTCATGATTTTGTCATTTTAATGCGTTTGTCCACAGATAAGAACAACTTAGTTTCAATTCTGGAAGCCCCTTGAATGTTTTAGTCATTAGTGTGATTATTGTGCCGGTTTGGCATCGCTGTTGGCCATAAGAGCCTATACTGCAAAGTCAAGGAGAGACGGACTATAGCTATTTAATCAAGGGTTGCAAAACAGTAATGGCGGATAGTGAATTTCGTAATCATTTGCAAAGTCGAGGGAGAAAATTTCTTTGTTAATTTTCATTTTCAATAAATACATTATTATAAATACGAGTATGTTTACAACCCTAGATAAATAAAATGTTGAATCTGGAACCGTTGGCGAAAATGATACCGAAAACCGTTTACACTACCACTACACCAACACACACTTTTATATGCCTGACGCGCGTTTCGATAACCAAGTTATCTTCTTCAGAGACCGAAGGTAAACTAAAGCTATGCCTACAAACTAACCTTATATATAGAACATTTTTAGCGCCAAATGTTTTCGCGGTAAATCTTTTGGCGGCAAAGCCAATTTTTAGCGCGAAAACATTTTTACAATTACAATTACAAATTATTAATTCATTTTCCTTTAAACAAAACAAGATATAACAGAGAAAAGAATTTAATTGAGGATATAGCTGTACTTAATGGATATGATAAAAAACCAATTCATAAGCTAATCAATCGCCATAGTTTTAAGAAATCTCTTTGTGAAACCACCTTTTTCCAGCGAGAACACAACGATAGGAAATTCATTTCATTACCATTTATCCCTCAGTATACCAAAGGATTGAATACAATTTTCGGCACGGTGGGATTAGGTTTAGTTCATAAAACTAGTGGCACCCTGAGACAATTGTTAGGAAATCCGAAGGATAAGAGAGAAGCTCTGGAAAAAAGCGGTATATATGAAATAAGCTGTAATGATTGTGATAAAAAGTATGTTGGGCAAACAAAAAGATCGGTTAAAACAAGATTTAAAGAACATTTAGCTCATCTAAAATATGGACGTATAGAAAAATCTAGTATTGCCGAACATGCTTTTACCAAAAACCATTCTGTAAATGTAGATAGTTTAAAATTGTTAAAAAATGTATCGAACAATAGATTGTTGGATGCATTTGAAAGTATAGAAATTATTAAATGTAAAAATAGATTAAATAAGGACAAAGGACCTATCCCAGATAGTCCACTTTATAGTTTATTATAAGAAAACTTATTGTAAAAATGTTTTCGCGCTAAAAATTGGCTTTGCCGCCAAAAGATTTACCGCGAAAACATTTGGCGCTAAAAATGTTCTATATATAAGGTTAGTTTGTAGGCATAGCTTTAGTTTACCTTCGGTCTCTGAAGAAGATAACTTGGTTATCGAAACGCGCGTCAGGCATATAAAAGTGTGTGTTGGTGTAGTGGTAGTGTAAACGGTTTTCGGTACCTAGATAAATAATTAATGTTTACAACCAAATGACAAACCACACCTAGTTAAATTAAATCTACACTCTACAAAACAAAAAATTCAAATCTTTTATTATTGTTATTAAATGTCAATAAAAACAAACAGTCCGGTCCGGGTCAAATCAATTTTCGTGTTCCATTGGTTTTGCCCTAGACTTTAGGGCCTAGAGCATGCATCTGACAGCACTGGCCTTGAATTTTCTAAAAACCCAGTGCTGCCCGAGTGCGACGAATGGAAAACGCTATAAGAATAGAAATTAACCAGATTTAAGTGTTTTTTTTTAGTCTGGAATATCACGAAAAATGTATTTATTTCCAGATAAATCACGATGTATTAAAACAAAGAACACTAACCTTCTCTAAGGTACAGTTTGAATCAGTTTCAATTTCATTTCCTTTATAAACATCGTTTTCAATTTTGTTATTAACCCTGCCTTCGGTGTCCATCCCTGCCAAAAGGTTCCTGTTCTATTGCCTACAGAAAAAAGCAGTTTAATAAAAAATTGAATACAAGAAAACAACAATAAAGCTTAAATAAGTATGATTGAATTGAATCTGGGACAAAAGAATAGATAGCAAAACAAAGATCAAAAACTATGTTTGTCGAGTTTAAATTCGACATGTTTTATTTATTTTCAATGAAACCCCATAATACATAACACTCTATACATTCTAACATAAACTACAAAATGATAAACTAAAATTCCAAAAGATATTTCTATTTTTAAGTTTAGTTTAGTTGGAATTGCAAAAAAGTGGCATGTAAATATTAGATATCATAGTTTTTTTTACCTGATGTTTATGTTTCACTTATAAATTTCAAGATATTCAAAAGCGCCATTTGAAATGGGCTGATACCACGGTTCTTAAACTTCTGACATTCATTCAATGACAAGTTTTACAATATTTTGAGGTTGTCAAAAATAGATTCATTCTCAGGGTGTGTTCGGGGAGCACGCTATTTGCGCCATTTGGCGCTATCTAGTACTATTCCTCGTTTGCGTTATATGGCTCTTGGCGCTACATAGCTCGAAAGCGTGCTCCCCGAACACACCCTCAGAGTAATAAGTAAACATACAGACAGATTTGTTTACCACAGAGCACTGCCAGACCTACGAATAAATAATAAAAAGGAAGGAGTATAATACGATTTGACGATGTCCGCAATGGTTCTTGCATATGGCTGACTTGAAGTTTCCGGTTACCAGTGGTGTCACACACAGGGTATTATAAACTTATGTCTCGTATTAAGTATTAAAAAAAATAACTGTTTTCCGCTTGTAATTATCTGTACAGTAATATACATTGTCATAAAGTTGTAGGAGTATAAATTTAGATTAAAAACTTCTAAGCAGGTAATTATAAATAGTTGACTTAGTTGGTCTATATAAAAAATAAAGGAACGTTTATGATAACTATGTGGTTGTCATTAAAATATTTTGTTAGTTTTTAATAATTCAGATAAATAGAACCCTACAGATGAAAAGTAATTCCCATTCAAGAGTTGGGTTAACTACTTAAATCACAAAATAATCTATAAAACAGCATGAAAAAACTATACATGTCAAATGTCACGATTCGAATGAGTCATATTTGGTTCTTCAATATGGCCGACTTCCGTCGTTATTATTTGCTAGAAATATGACAACGTTCCTTCCTTTCTATTTTTTATTTGAAGTGCCAGACGTATTTTGTAAGTACAAAGTAGGAAACAAAAACGTAATAGTATAATTTACAACAATTTTATTTTACTTTTAAGAGGAGACTTTTAGTCAGGGAAAATATTCTTTAATACATTTTAATATTCACTTTCTTACCTTTCAGTAATACTGATAAAAAAGCTCTGCACCAATGGACTGGGAAAGTAGTGACGTAAGTGTCAAACCAAATTATTCCAAACAACTTTTTTTATGGTATGTTTTATAGATGTTATTGACTATTTTATTGTATTTTCTTGATTTTTGGGAGTTAATTACTGTTTTTCAATGGTAAGTGTTCATTCATATATTTTACATATCACTAAAGTAGATAGATGAACAATTTCCGTAAAAATATTATAACATAACCTTCAAAGTTGTGCATTGTCATAAATTTTAAGAATACTTACTAAAATGGTACCTTAAAAACCGAAATTGGAAAGATTTTGCTTATATGTATTTAATTATGATGCTTGCGTTATATTTTAAAGTATAATAATAACAAAATAACTCAAACAAAAGTTATTTTTGAAGATTCATAATGTTGCTGTTTGGAATCATTTCTTTGACATTTCCCAGTTCAACGGCATAGAACACAAATTTTGACGTCACACTTTCCCAGTCCATTGTATCAAATACTCACACCGAAAATTTGGCATCAGTGTCTTTGTTTGTTATTGTCTGGAGGTGATTAGTGCTTTGTTCGATTTTTCCTGTATTTTTGTGTATTTAAGTGAACTTTATAAAGTGTTTTTATTTATTTTCAATATTGAAAATGGTAAAAACCCGAAAAGCGTGTATAATTTGTGGTACTTCACAAAATGATAACCTAACCACAGAGTATATAATACAAACCAGAGTATCGACTCGCTGTCGGCACCTTTGATGTTTATAAGACAAGAGCGGCCATTTTTTGGGAGTATAAACCACAAAACAGAAAATTGGTTAGTCTGTTTTGTGCTAACCAATATTCTGTTTTGTGGTATAAGCCCAGGGTAGTACTAAAAAAATTGTTATTATAAATAAGACCCGTAGTTGAAATTTTTCTTTATTGTTGAGATAATTGTTATTTTCAGAAAGTTTAGAAAAATAGAATTTGTTTTCAACAAGATTAATAATATTAACTAAACGTTGATTTATTTGTTAAAAAAAATTGGTTTTTTAGGTTAAATAATTATATATAAATAGAATTTCTACGCAAAATAAATGACCGAATATGTATGTCTTATATGCAATTTTCCTCGTTAGTAAGGAAGGATATAAAAAAACACATCAACAGCTTTAACACTTATTTATTTCTCCAAATTAACAATTTATCTTTATTTTCATTACTTTTAAAATTTCTGTTGATACATTTAATGGTAGTGTATAATAGTATTAGTATTAACCTAAAATATAATTTTTTCACATACAGTAATGGAAAATTTGTACAAGGATGTATAAAAGTTACATTACTGTTAATATTTATTATTTAGTTTAGCAATAAATATAATAAAACTATTACCAGGCATTAAAATATTTCCATAGACACTATTATATTTATTTCTATACTCTATTCTGTTTATAAATAAACAGAATAAAGCTGAATCATCTAAATTTTCAATGGATTTAGAATAATGCTCACATTGTATGTTGTTGTAAACATTTTTTTATTAAATATCCACTTACAGAATACTGAGAAGTATAGTATTTATTTTAATGTCATTTAATGTAAGTAACATTTATTCCGCATCTCCTTTGCAGTTTTTTGTACTTGAATTAAATAGTTTAATTCACTATTCCACACAATACAAACGCTACCACTGATTTATTCACATACAACCAACTGCCTACCTTAACCAAAACTAATGGTGACGGCTATGGATACTCCCAAAGTGTCATGGCGATACCTGCAAATGGATGCTTACCCCCTCTATATAGAGTCGATACTCTGGTTTGTATTATACAGGGTGTTTCAAAAAAAGGTAACACCGTCTCTAGGATAGGTAAAAAACTGAAAAATAATTGGGGTTTGCTTAGTAAAATTTTTTTCTAACGCCATCCGTGTCAAGAAAATTGGTTTCTTGAGACCGTGTCTCTACTATGTGGTTCTCCACTTATGTAGACAATAAAAACGACTTTTTCTACCTTTTTGACGTTTATTAATTTTTATGACATCTACAAAACTGTTATTATACAAATTTACTGTTGTCTTGACAACATATTTGACACTCCCACCTGCAATGATTTCACTAGCTTTAAATTCAACAAAATTCCAACAACCAATCAATTAACGTAGGTACCAAAATCATTGCATAACAATATTTATTACCCAAAACAACATAAACAAGAACTTTTGCAGACAAACAATGTAACAATTGAATTTAGATCTCTGTACTTACTTAACATATGAACGTTTGTTACACAAATCTATAAAAGTTAAAACAAAACTCTAAATGTATGAAACTACTATATAGGTACTAAAATAACATAAGAACAACACGCATATAAACTCATACTATTAAGAGGGGCGTTTCTAATTTGGTAAAACTGCCTGAATTTAGTGAAAAATCTGGTTATTTTTAAATTACAAGAATGTAGAGTAGATGGCGATAGTGGTTTCAAATTAGTATTTTTATTATAAATTTGAATATTTTTAGAGCTTGTTAACTTTCTTTATCTTAGACAGAGATGAAAATATGAATTTTGCTTCGTAAATCTTTGAATGTTTCCACGACATACACAAACATTTGACCTTGAGACCATAAACAGATGAAAAATACCTGTATATTTTTTTATTAAATATTCTATTTGGATTGATATACTTTGGAAGTTTGTTGTGATATTATTGTGTCATAGGCGTAACAAATTAATTGTTTTTAGGATTTAAAATATCGATATATAAAAAAATAAAATAAGATTTCGGCATTCCTAACAAATAATTAATTAATTAAATTTATTGTACTAACCAGAGTTGGGTCGGATATTGAAAAAATGTATCCGCGGATACTTTTTTAGAAATTTCGAATACTTTCATTTAAAAATGTATTCGGATACAAGTATCCGGTTACTTCCTAGGATACTTTGAAGGATACTTTTTTTAAAAAGCACATAAATTATTAGTATTAAAACTATGTGATGTGCATGTATTTTTAATGTAATATATAATAATAAAAATACATTTAATGATGATCGAGCTAACGAAAAACTTTTTCGTGTCACTGCCTGAGCTTTTGATATTGAATTTGGCCAGCGTCGGACCAGCCGAGTTTTCAAACTTTTTAGGGTGTGTACTTATTTGTACTTGTGGGTACACTAAAATAAAAATATAAATATTAGGATGTCCTTTATTATAATCCGAAAAATAATTTCTTCTAATAATTATAAATACAGGGTACAAAGGGATTCTTGAAAAGAGAGATATAGAAAATATAAAAAATAAATAACGTACTTATGAAACTTTATAGGTAAAAACAAAGCTCCATTAGAATATAATAATATATTATAACGGTGACCAGTACGAAAAATGGGATTTAACATGTTAGACACATCTGAATTAAAGGAAGGGCAGTGTTGTGCCTACGTTAGGTGCATTATCGGAGGGCGATATTTAAAAGTATCCGAATACCGGATACTTTAAAATTTGTTCACGAATACGGATACCGGGTACAAAATTTAAAAAGTATCTGGATACAGCTTTGGGATACATAATAAGTATCCGGATATTGTATCCGTATACTACCCAGCTCTGGTACTAACCCTTATTAATTAAGGTATTTATTATGATAAATATATTAATTATAATAAAAACATATTACGGTTTCTGAATATACACACATCAACATGGTCTAAAGAAAAATTGAAATAAAGTGGAAAGTATGTGTAGGTGATTATACCTTTTTTAAAATTGAGATTGAAATGTATTGGCAACAATGCAAAATTAAACGAGGTTAGTTAGATCAATCAAAGATTATTTTATTTACTTTCTGATGAATGTATTATTTGAAGGTGTTGAAGTAGATGTAAATTTTTAGAATATATTTTATTTGTGGGGAAAAATTTAAATACTTTTCCAAAACGTTTGATGATTATTGCAAAAGTGTTACTATAATGTTTGTAAACATTAACAGGTTAGTCTGTCTTCAATATGACTTCAAGTAAGTACCTTGCTAATTACTTACTGCCTAAATAAATAAATGTCATTTATTTTTTAGAAAGTATTGGACATTTCTAAATTACCACCCAGATCCATGATTTAATGAAAGCTTACCTATAGTTTATTTTTATTTTGAGAATGTGGCGCAATAAAAAAATATTTCCATGTTTTCAATAACCTACGATAATAACTAACCAATCTAGAATCTATAGAAATACACTTTGTGCACCTGTTTTCAAGATACCTAAAGAATTGGGATAAGCTGACTATCAGCGATTGGCCAACAATACTCTTGCAAGTACTAAACATAATTGTTAATGTTATGGGTATATCTTAATAAAACTAATTGTATCATTTATGGCTATTAATTATATTCCAAAAATGTCAACCCCATACTTTGTGGAATCAATTGAAATTAAAATGTATCCAATAGGATTGTAACTTTAATTTTTTAACTGGTATCTTTCACACAAATGAAAAAATCTTATTTATTTTTAAAGATCCATATTTTATTTACATTTGAAAGCACTCTCCATCTGGTAATCAGAAGTGATATCAGGTAAGTTTTAATTTGTTTATTTACTGGTTTAATTTTTTTACAATTAATAGGTATTATTTATTTTATTTTCTATGATTCAGATGTATTGATATAGGTATTTTGCATATTAGATATATGAATTTTCTTCTTTTTAAGTACCTACCAATAGTATTTGCCATGTTGAAGTATTTTCTTTGGAAAATTGAAATCAGTGGTATTTTGTGTACTACTGCTACTGTGTGCTTATTCCCCTGTGAATTTGCCTCTTGATACTAAATAATCAGCATTACCAGAGAAGTGTTAATGCTACTCGTCCACTTTGAGCCATCCTTTGTCTACTTTAAATACTAGGACAGACCAATATTAATATCATTTTCTAAATCAAAACTTTTTGATTATTTTTTTAGGTAGAGTAAGGTAAACAAAATATTTCTATAAGATTCAATAGGTTACTACTTTTCTAAAGTATTTCAAAAATGCCCTGAAAATACTATTTTCAGCAATATACTTTTTCTGGCAACCATATATGTTATTTCATCTATGTTTAGATAATTAAATTGTTGGAGAAATAAATCAATGGTTTTCAAATTATATGCTACTGTTTCCTCAAAAACTTTGGACCTCAAGTAACTGCCTACACTGGTTGTATTCTGTTGATAGTAAGAAGATTGACAAAATGTGTAACTGAGTTATTAATGTTATGAATTATTTTATTTTTATCTTAGAACTGTTTCCTCAAAAACTTTGGACCTGAAGTAACTGCCTACACAGGTATATTCTATTTATAGTAAATAGTTAATAAATTTTACTGTTAATTCTATTTTTTTATTTTTTAGAACTCTTTCTTCAAAAACATTGAATCTGGACCCTTATAGAACCCATGTTTATTTTAGGGTTCAGTTACATATTACATTTTAACTGCATATTATTAGTAAATAACAAGTAAATGTTTTATGTTTTTCTTTTTTAGGACTCATTTTCTCAATTATAAGTACCAGTTCACCATATTATGGAAATATATGAACTTCATTCTGAATTTGTAAAACTGTTTTAATAAAAATATTACATATTTGACTGTAAATTTTAATTCTTCACATTATCTAAAGAGAAGGCTATTATATTTATGCATATTGAACTTGTAAATAAATATTGTAGAAACCCTTACTTTGTGGACATTATTATCATGCCTATTTAGAAAAACAGTTTAACACTTTGCTGTTAATATTTACATAAGTATGTGGTTTAAATTTATAAATGTAAATCCCTTAGGTTGGGTTTAGTTATTTAACAAATAAAGATATAAGATAATGATTAGGTACCCAACTTAAAAGATTAAAAAAAAATTTTAAACACAAATCGGGTCTCTCAAAACTCACATTTTTACCAATTCGACTAAAATAAGAAAGTAATTTATGAAATAACAACGTTTCATAACACTAAATTCCTTGCACATATCACAGTTGGATAATCCTATAAACGATGTAAAAACCAACGCAAATTGTAAAAATACTTTAAAATAAATTTTTATAACTTCTGGTAAATTATAAACGAATATTAATATAGACAATTATATATTTAAAAGCAAAACACTAAAATTAATATATTTTGACGTTATAAACGAGAAATAAGGTTAGGTTGGTTATGTTAAGTGAAGTTTGGATTTGGAGAATTAGAATAGACATACGTCTTTGAAAAAAGCGCCACCAAAACTGTTGAACTAATTTGACAGATTAGTGCAATGTTCAAATTTTGCGTGCAACAAATCTCAAAAAATACATCTTTCTTTAACTTTATATTTTGCTAGTCGCATTCTCTATGCTTTCTTTAGGAGTTAAGCTTCTGGCGTTAAAATTCGTGATCACAAATTGTCAAACTTTTTAAAAACATACCATCACTTAAACACCAATATCTCTTTTATTACAATATAAAACTTAACTAAAAAACCTTATCTCCTAGAGAAAGGTCTAAGCTATATCCTGTTAAAATTTGAATACGTAATTTAAAGGCGTTCTTTAGATTTGTTGTTTACAAAATGATTGAAATTTTGGGTACAATTCAGGCTTGCCACCCGTTTTCAGCTGTCACATTTTTGACGCCCCTCTTAATCAAAAGAGCATAGTAAACTTCTGTTTACTAGCTATGCCAAAAAATATTGTCTAATCAAAATTAAACTTTTTGGGCTTTTTGATCACACGACCAGCCCTTGTAGTCAACTTAGGGGTGAGTTCTAAGTTGTTGTGAGACTTAGTTAACGACTCAGGAGAGTTAGTCACCTGGGGCTTATTATCGTTTTCACTTACCGGAATCTTAATCAAGTCATTTTCTATAGGTGTTTCTGTGATATTTGCTTCGAGTGGGAATAACCTCTGAAAGGGGCGAATGATTTCTAAGACTCGTCCGAGTGGCCAAAGTTGTCTTTTCTTATTCTCCGTCTCTACTAATACTATATCACCAACCTTAACTGTCGTTTTACCTGTATGACCATTCCTCTGTATTAGTAGGCTCAAGTATTCTCGCACAAAGCGTTCTCTTAGCTGATCTCGTACACTTTGCACATATTGAACTCGTTTAATCAGATTCTGCCTATCTAATACATCAAGTTCTTGTGGTACAACTCCAGGTGTCTCTTGCAGAAAATGAGCAGGCGTTATTGCTTGTAAATCTTGCGCATCATTAGAAACATAGGTTAGTGGTCTAGAGTTTACAACGTTTTCACACTCTAGGAATACAGTCAGCAATTCGTCACGAGTTAGCGATGCTGCTCCTACCTGTTTCCTTAAGGATTGTTTAACTACACCAACCAGTCGCTCCCAAAACCCACCCATCCATGGGCTCACTGGAGGTATATGCGTCATCTTCAGACGTTGTGTACTGGCAAAGTCTGCAACAATGTTCCAGTCAACATCCTGCAACTGGTTAGATAAACCTTTAAAATTAGAACCATGATCGGATATTAGATGAGTACAGTTGTTTCTCGCAAGGAATCTTCTTAGTGCACGTACAAATGATTCAGTGGACAGAGATTCTACAAGATCCAGACGAACACAGCGGTAGACAGCACACGTGAAAAGGATTCCCCATACTTTCACACCATCTCTTAAGTATAAAGGTCCAAAGAGGTCCATTCCGGAACATTGAAATGGTGATGCTTGCATAGTCGTACGCTCAATGGGTAGTACTGAAGGTTCCGGCTGGCACTTCTTTGCTTGTAGCTTACGGCAAATCACGCAGTTAGCTAATACTTTTTTCACCGTATTTCTGCCCTTAATCAACCAGAATTTTTCCCTCAGCTTATTCAAGGTGGTACCCACGCCTGCATGTTGTAGCTCTTTGTGCACCTGACGAATCAAACGCGTTACTAAACCATGCTTAGACGGTAATATCATAAGAGACGTTTCTCGTCCTTGGTCCACTATCCGTGAAGTCACTCTTAGCAGGCCTTCGTCATCTCGATGCGTTTCTGCTCCCTGTACGTGGCAGTCACCTTCTTGCTGAATAATTGCTACAACTTTCCTCTCTGCAGCATTAACTTCGTCAGCAGTCAACGTTCCAGCTTGCTTATTACGGAATCTCATTATCCAGGCGACCATACGTAATAGTTTCAGGTAACTGCTGAAATAATAAAATAACTCAGAAGATACGTTATCCATAGGTGAATCTTTCAAAATAGTAAGACCTAAAGCAACATTTTTATCCTTTGACTCTAACAGAGCTTCTTGAGGGCATTCTATAACTGCTGTGGGCCAAAATCTTTCATCTTGATAGAGCCAAATAGGTCCCTCCCACCATTTCATCTCTAATAATTGTTGTAAGGGACAACCGCGTGAAGCTACATCAGCGGGATTCATTACTCCGGGAACATACCTCTAGTCATTAATGTTACTTCCGTTGCGGATTTCCTTTATTCTATTTCCTACGAATGTACCCCATAGTAGGCCTTTGGTCACCCATGCGAGCACCGTCATTGCGTCTGTCCAGAAATATGTACGCATTTCAGACTCGAAAACTTTATCTAGGCTTTTACGTAACCGCACAGCCACACATGCTCCTAGGAGTTCCATTCTTGGGATCGTCGTGGTTTTAAGAGGTGCTACCCGTGACTTAGCGGTTACTAAGCTAACGGTAACCATGCCTCTTACTTCGTGTCTTAGGTACAAACAACAGCCATATCCCTTTTGTGAGGCGTCAGAAAAAACATGCAGACTTACTATACCTCGAGTGAAGTTTTCACTGCAAATATGTCTTGGAATTTCATAGTTTTCTATGTCCGATAGTGAACGAGCCCACGCGTTGTAATTTTTCTGCATTTGTTGTGGCAGTGGTTCGTCCCAGTCAAGTTTCATCTTCCAGGTATCTTGTAACATCATGCGTGCGGGCAACAGTGCTGGACTTAGCATACCTAGTGGATCATAAACTGCATTTAATAAGCCGAGGAGTGATCGCTTAGTAATTGGAGTATTAGTCATTTTTTCTTCCACTCCGACGCAACTCAATGTATCTTTCTCTAAGTTCCACTTTAGCCCTAGTACCATGGCATCTTGGTTATCACTCTGTAACCATGTGGCATTGCTTGTCCAACGTCTAAGCTCAAACTTGCCTCGCAGCATTATTTCAGTCGACTTATTTATGAATGCGTCCAACTCTTCCTTGGTATTGAATGATGCAACCGAGTCATCTACGTAAAATGACTCTTTTAATTTACTTATTATGTGTTTCGTAGAATCATCTATTTCTTTAATATATTCTTTGCTCAAATGGTAGGCTATAGTTGCATTTAGAAGAAACGGACTGCAGCTCACTCCGAAGACCACTCTACAATGTCTGTAGACCTGAATTTCTCCGTCGTCTCTCCACCAAAGAAAGCGTAAGACGTCCCTATCTCTGTCCTTAAGGAGCAGTTGCAAAAAAGCTTGTTTTATATCGGCAGTAAGTCCATAAGTTCCTAACCGAAACTTAACAAGTAGAGGGGGGATCTCTTGTAGCAAATTAATCCCTTTAAACAGGCACTCATTCAATGATGCACTTCCGGGCCTTTTAGCTGAGGCATCAAAGACAGGTCTAATCTTAGTGCTGACTTTTTCCATCTTAATCACCGGCCGGTGAGGCAAATAATGACATAACTCACCGTTTTTGTCTTCTGGTACATGCTCTATAATACCTGAACTTAACCATTCTTTAAACAACTGATCATATGCGTCAAAATGTTTATCGCGCTTTAGTTTTTCTGTAGTAGACTCAAGTCTTGCACGCGCCAGGTTCAGGTTGTCATTGAGTCGAGGATGACCAGCTTTCCAGGGCAATGCCACTACGTATCGACCATCATCTTGCCTGCAAATGGTATTTTCGAAGTGAACAAGAGCGTCATTCACTTCTTTCTTGCAATCCGAAGGAGGCATTACTGGTTCGGTTATACCGATCGCTTCTAGATCCCACATATTCTCCGGAATACAAATAGCATTTAAACACGTAGACACAACTGACCTTGCTTTACGTGACGACGTGCCTAGTACACTCCATCCAAGCTTCGTGTGCACGGCCGTAATACCATTCTTAAGTACATGCATGGAACCAGTAAGTATCTTACCAAGCGTATCGGCACCTAAAAGTAGTTGAACTGGAGGTGGATTTTCACCTATGTCGCTTAAACACACCCCTTTCTCTGTAAGAGCTGCAAAAAGACTGGGGTCTCTAAGAGGTGATGGTCTAGCTAATTCGTGACATATTTTCTCCTGTCCTACTACAGTAATATTTTGCTTTCCATTGCCGTTTAAACTTTCTACATCAATTTCATACACATTATATTCTTTAGACGGTCCGGTTAGTCCTCCAAAGAGTCCGTGTGATATAAACTCTTGCCGTTCTCGCTTCAACTGTAATTTATCGATAACTTCTTGGGTGCAGTAACTCTTATGCGCGCCGTCATCCAACAATGCACGTACAATCATATATCTCCCTGTAGATGAGACTATTTTAATTAGGAGAGTCTTAAGGTACGTTGACGTGTTATTTCCTGCAAAGTTGGCGTGACTTTTTTCTTTTTCGTCGTTTTTCCCTTTCTTACCTTCTTTGGTCCCTCTATGCTGCTTTTCTTTACCTTGTTTCTCCCGACACATGAGTACATAATGGCTTTTGTTACATAGAATACACTTAACTGAAGCCTTGCAACTAAAACTCATGTGGTTCGGCTTAAGGCAGCGAAAACAGGCTTGTTTCTTCTCGTTAGTGATAGTGGACTGTATATTAACACCTTTTCTCTTGTTAAAAGTAAAAACTTGGTTATTTTTGTAATGACAATTTATTGTAAGTTTTTTCTATCAAAAAACGACAGTTCTTGTCATGACCTTCTCTTTTCTATATAAAAAAAAACATTTTAACGATACATGTGTTGCCTAACTAATAGGTCATAAGTACAATTAAAATAAAGAGCAATACGGCGTCAACATGCCGCCCGCCTTGATATGCATTTCAATAACATTAAACATAAAAATAAAATAAAGTCCCAATATATTTAAGTCTCTAATGGCAAAACACAGAGCCTTGACACAGCTCTTTTGAATTCCTTTCCATTTGCCGTTCTAATGCTGACTACTCGAACTACTCCATCAGCCCCTGGATGAAGATCGGTAATTCGCGCCAAACTCCATTGGAGGAGGCACATCTGGATCCTTTATCAATACTAAATCTCCAATTTTCATTAACTGGTGAGCATTGTATTTCCACTTTGTGCGTGACTGCAACTCGGCAATATATTCTACATGCCACCTTTTCCAAAATGACTGTACAGCTTGTTGCTGCTGTTTAAATAAGGCTAAACGATTCATCGGCTTTTCTACGTAGTTTGGTTCAGGTATAGCTGTAATAGGTCTGCCAACCAAGAAATGGGCAGGAGTAAGAGGGGTAAAGTCTAAAGGACTACAAGAAAGTGGAGTAAGAGGACGGGAATTTAATATTCCTTCAATTTGAATCAACACGGTAAGGAAATCTTCATATGTTAATTGTAAGTTTCCAACTACCCTTTTTACGTGATTTTTAGCGCTTTTTACACCAGCTTCCCAAATACCTCCGAAATTTGGGGTGTAAGGAGGGTTAAAATGCCAAGCTATTTCCTCTTCAGCCATATTCTGTAAAATTACTTCAGAGGAATTCTTAAGAAACTCATACAACTTATGTAATTCGGAGCTAGCTCCAATAAAATTAGATCCATTGTCAGAATAAACATTTTTTGGTTTACCCCTTCTGGCAATGAATCTCTTAAAAGTGGCAAAAAAGGCTTCAGTAGATAACCCTGTCACTAAATCAAGATGTATTGCTTTGACTGACATACATGTAAAAACACAGATATATGCCTTAATTAGTTTAGCACCCCTTAGCTTTCTGTCTTTTATTAGGATTGGTCCAGCAAAATCTATCCCGACATTAGAGAAAGGGAAATTTTGTGAAATACGATATTCAGGTAAATTACCCATAAGCGGTTGATAAAATTTAGGTTTTACTTTGAAGCACTTTATACATGAATGTACTATTTTTCTTGAAACATTACGCCCAGACAGAGGCCAGTACCTTTCTCTAATGGAGGCTAATAATTGTTGTGGACCACAATGACATAGTCGTTCATGTTCATAAAGTAGTATTAAATGCGTCAGTTTATGACTTCCACATAAAATAATTGGATGTTTTTTGTCATATAAAAATTGCTGAGAATTTTCTAGTCTCCCTCCCACTCTAATAATACCGTCATTGTCCATGAGTGGGTTTAAGCATAATAAACTGCTCTTTTTATGAATAGGGATACTCTTGCTCAAATTAACACATTCTAAAGGGAATGACTCTTGTTGAGATAATCTTATTAACGATTTAAAAGCTCTATTTAATTCTAACAATGTCAAAGCACCATATTTGGTACAAGTACGTGCTCTCAGATTGTTATAAAATCTAAAACAGAAAGCTGTTACTCTCTTTAACTTATTCAATGACGAATATCTACTAAAAATTTCAAAATGTTGATGAGTTGCTATATTACTCATTATCTTTTGTTCTGGAAGTTCTTGCAAATCATAGTCAATTAATAAATCTGGCCATTCAGACTTATCCTGCAATAGCCACTGTGGTCCGTGCCACCACAAGTCAGATCCAATGATTTCCATAACAGGTATACCGCGAGTTAATAAATCGGCGGGGTTATCCTTAGATCGGATATGATGCCAATTTTTTGGTTCAGTTAAATTTTGAATTTTACCCACTCGATTAGCAATAAATGACTTCCAAATTCTAGCTGGTGACCTTATCCAGCCAAGAGCAATGGTTGAATCACTCCAATAATATTTGCCATGTATTGGTATACAAATAGAATTTAAAACAGTTTTGCTCAGAGATGAAAGGAGCTCAGCAGCACACAACTCCAATCTGGGCAAACTCACTTGTTTTATAGGCGCTACTCTAGTCTTAGCAGCCAATAATTGAGAACTTATATTGCCCTCATTATCGATGCTTCTCAAATAAATGCATGCGCCATAAGCGCATTCAGACGAATCTGCAAAACCGTGGTATTCTATAACAAAGGCTTTTGGTGAAAGTGTGAACCTGGGGATGTCTAACCTTTCTAACATTTGCAAATCTTTTCTGAAATTAATCCAATCGCTATAAATTTTTTGAGGTACTGCCTCATCCCAAGTAAGGCCTGCTTGCCATAATTGTTGTAAAATTAATTTTGACCTTATTGTTATTGGTGAAAGTAAACCTAGCGGATCGAATATTTGAGAAGAAATGGACAGAATTATTCTTTTTGTAACAACATTGGGTGAATCTAGATTTATATTATATTGTATTGTATCACTATGAGAATTCCAATATACACCCAAAGTTTTGTTACTTTGATCTTCTGTTAAATACAATTTACTAACCTCGGAATTGTCATCTACATTAAAGTCTTTTAAATGCTCAGTTCTGTTTGTTAACCATTTTCTTAAAATAAAACCTGCGGACTGCAAAATGTAAGAAACATCCTTCTGAATTGTTAGTAATTCTTCTACCGAATCACAACCTGTCAATAAATCATCTATATAAAAGTCTTGTTTTATCACCTTTGCAGCCTTGGGGTATTTAAGCTCATTATCGTTAGCCAATTGAACTAGACAGCGTGTAGCTAAAAATGGTGCCGAAGCTGTACCATAAGTAACTGTGTTTAACTGAAAACAATTTAATTCTTCAGTAGGATTTTCCCTCCAAAATATTCGTTGCAATGAACGCTGCTCTCTATCTATTAGGATCTGCCTATACATTTTTGAAATATCGGCACTCATGACATGTGGATAACATCTAAATCTAAGCAAAATGGAAAACAAATCCGACTGAACAGTAGGACCAACATACTGTGCATCGTTTAAAGAAATACCATTGGTAGCTTTTGAACTAGCATCAAAAACTACTCGACACTTGGTAGTTAAAGAATTTTCTCGGATTACAGCATGGTGAGGCATATAATAAATTAGTTTTTCGGAACTATCATTTTCGTTTATTTTTGTCATGTGATTTAAACTTTCATACTCACGCATAAATTGAACATAATCATTTTTTAGAGAATTGTTTTTATTTAATTTTTGCTCTAAAGAATAGAATCGTTTTAGAGCTACCTTCCGTGAGTCACCTAAACAATTAATATTTTTATTGACCGGCATTTTTACCACAAAACGTCCTTCAGAGTTCCTACGTGTATTTTTTAAAAAATCATCTTCGCACATTTGTTCAATTTTATTTAAAACTGAAATATTTTCAAAATTTTCTATTTGCCAAAATTGACTTAACTGATCACTTATTATTTTTTCAAAATTATCAGCTGTTATAGTGGAGTGACACGAAATGGTAGAATAATTTTGATTTGGTAACATTGTTTGTCCCGAGATTATCCAACCTAATAAAGTTTTTGTAGGATCGGCATATTTTTTCCTAAACTTAATTGTCCCACAGAAAGTAACTGCCAAAAAATGGTACTGCCTAACAAAATATCAATTTCTCTGCTTTTATAGAATTCAGAATCAGCAAGTTGTATATTTTTGGTATTTCAAATAGGGACCTATCCATGTTACAGGTAGGCAGGTTTTCTGTAATTTTATTTATTATTAGACAAGATACCTCAGTTTTAAAATTTGAATTTAAGGAACCTATTTCAATTATAGTTTTGTGTTTAATTGTAGATATCGCTTTCCCAACACCATTAATTGTTAAATTGAAATTTATTTTATTAAGATTTAATTTTTCGCACAATGATTCAGTTACAAAACAACACTGTGACCCATTATCTAGTAAAACTCTTGCTAAATGATATTTACCATATTTATTTTTTACCTGCACCATAGCTGTAGCGAGCAAAACTTCTGTAGGCCAAAAAGGATTTATTGTTTGAGATACTAAAGTGTGTTGAGCTTCAATTGTATTATTACTTTCGTTATTGTTAAAATTGGTATTCATTGTTTGTTGCGTTTGATTACGATCAATATGTATTAAAGTATTGTGTTTTCGAAAGCATTTCTTACACCCGCTATAGGTACAATGTTTTGATAAATGTCCTGGCCTAAAACAGTTAATACATAGTTTTTTCTCAAACAATTTTTGACTACGCTCGTTTATTGGAATATTTAAAAGTTGCTCACATTCATAAACTGAATGATCATTTTTACAAAAGTAGCACTTTGGTTTACTTGTGCTTACATGTGAAGTAGAAAAATTATTTTTTGAATGTTTATTGCGAAATTTATTTTCCGTTTTAATAGCGACCTTGGAAATTGCTCCTTTATGTTCTAATTTTTTCATTAAACCTAGCCTATAAATTAAAAATTCCTCCATATCACTCATTTTAGGTTTTTCACCCTTAATTGCATAAGATTCCCATTCTTTTTGTGTTTCTTCATCAAATTTAGTTGTCAAGATATAAATAAGCAATGTATCCACAGAGGGCTCTTGAAAACTTTCTAAAGCTCTTAAATTTTTTGTTGTGTTTAAATAGAGATCTCTCAAACCTATATGATCTTGGTTTAGCATAGCAGATTGCTCAAAAATTGCTTTTATGTGATTAAAAATTATTAAATTGTTATTCTCATAATATTGACAAAGCAATTTCCAAGCAACATCATAATTTGCCTCTGTTTTTTGAATTCCCATTAATAAATCTTTTGCTTCACCTTCTAGTGACATTTTTAAATAATGAAATTTATCTATCTTGGTTAAATGGGTTTTATTGTGTACCATATCAAGAAAGATATCTCTAAACTCTAACCAATTGTTTATATGACCATTAAAAACAGGCAATCTGATCGTTGGAAAACGAATATCATGACTAGCTAAAGGGTGTATCGTATTGCTAAATGTTGGATTGTCTACCTTACCTTGTGCCTGAGCCCCTTGTATATGAGTTCCCTGTAATTGCTCACCTTGTATTTTACCCCTTTGTAATAATTGATCAACTTGTATCTGCGATTTTTGTACTTGATCACCTTGTATATAAGATTCTTGTATTTTATTACCTTGTATATGAGATTCTTGTGTTTGATCATCTTGTATAGTAACCTTAGTTATTTTACTACTATGTTGGGAATATTTTGACATTGTTGAACTACTTGAACCTTTTTTATTAAAATAATTGTCATTTGCCCTTATTATTTCTTTTAAATTTCCCAACACCCAAAAATAAATTTCCTCAAATTCTTGTCTTTCTTTTTCTTGTTGTTTTAATAAATTTTCATCATCTATTAATTGATGTTCTATTGAAGACTGAATTTCCTCAAATTCGTTTAAGAGAGGATCAGTCTTTTCTATTTTTGTAAGTATTGTACTATATAATGTAGGATCTTTTAAAATTAATCCTTTCTCGAACTCTATACCCTGAATATAATGTTTTAAACGGGTGATTTTCCCTTTAACTTGGCCCCTAGTCAAGTTTAGCGCCTTTAATTCGTCTCCCATAATTTGTTTCTACAGATTTTTGTATTTAAGAAAGAGTCTTGTATATAGCTTAGTATTTTACTATTTAAATATGTTATAGGAACCTTGTACTTGATAGTTATTAATTGTGTAAATAGTAAATATTGTTGACTAATATTAATATTAATTTGTCTATTGAGTTTTTGATCAAATTGAAGGAATATTAATGGAAATAGAAATGGGAAAAAACTCACAGAATAGGATCGGTTGGCCACCCGAACTGACTCTGACGTGTTTCTTTCCAGTTTCCTCCAACTATTTTTCACTTCTTACTAATTTCTGTTTCTTTGATCCGGCTCGAAGGACCATGTTTCTTCTCGTTAGTGATAGTGGACTGTATATTAACACCTTTTCTCTTGTTAAAAGTAAAAACTTGGTTATTTTTGTAATGACAATTTATTGTAAGTTTTTTCTATCAAAAAACGACAGTTCTTGTCATGACCTTCTCTTTTCTATATAAAAAAAAACATTTTAACGATACATGTGTTGCCTAACTAATAGGTCATAAGTACAATTAAAATAAAGAGCAATACGGCGTCAACAAGGCTCTATGTTTGTTTACTGCAGCGACCCGCTCTGATTCTGTCATCTTTTGAGCTTTAATACAATCTTGCGATGAATGAGAGTCTTGTTTTTCACAAAATATACAACATTTACTTCTAGATTTACCTTGATCTGTTGCTGTTAAAGCTGCAGTAGTTTGTCGAGGGGCTAAAGAAGTTACTGAAGATAGGCTGTCATCTATTGGTTGAACTGCTAATTTAATTCGTTCCTCACTTATCACCTCATCTTCAAGGAATTTCATGAGTTCATCAAGGGGGTTGTAATTATCTTCATCATATAAACTTAGTCTGCTACCTCTGATATTTCCTTCAACGTCCCGACCACGGCGCTGTCGCTCCCAGACCTTTAACAAATCGGTGGATAAACAACTTTCAACTAGTGCCCTTCAAGGGCACGCAATTGAGTAGACAACTGATCATACAACTTGCTGACAGTCTTTGTTTCCTTGGATAGAACTATAGATATCAATTCTCGTGTGTAAACCTCGATAAGAACAGTTTCTCGACCATAACGTTGTTGAAGTGCTTCAATGGCCTTATCTAGGTTGGCTTGGTCTCGAGGGTGTGACAATACCATATCCTTTGCTTGACTTTCCTTAAAAGACATTAATAGATACTGGAATTTATCAGAAAAATCTAACTCAGGGTCCTCATAAATTCTCTTATACTGTGCCCAAAAGGGAATCCACGTTTTAGCTTTTAATTCAAAGGATTCAAGCTGCAACTTGGGCAAGCGATAGACTTTTACCTGCGGCTGTGAGGGTGTTGGTACTTGGTTCAAATCTGTAGCGGTCTCTTCTGTGATCCTCTTCCACTTTTCGAAGTCATACGTTGCGCCGGACATCTTGTCGTGATATTCCTCACAGTGCTTGATCTCCTCAGCGATTTGAGTTTCGTCCATCGTGGATCTTCTTTTTTGTTGAAGCTCAATATCTTTTAAGCATAGTCTACGATGCTTGTCTTGTAATTGCACATAGTGACGGGCAAGTTCTGGATCTTTTTCTTTCAGCGCTGTATTGAACTTGGTAAGACTGGTAGTAAAAGCTGTTCTTACTCCTTTTCTTTCAGCTTTTAATGCAATTATTATACTATCTTCTTCTTGATCAGCTTTACTTGTTGTTGGAGCCATCGATGTATAGTAATATTTCAAAAAGCAAATGCAATCAACAGTAATATCTTAATAACGTCGTCAAAAAATACAGGTATGTCCTGTCACTGTCAAGAAAATTGGTTTCTTGAGACCGTGTCTCTACTATATGGTTCTCCACTTATGTAGACAATAAAAACGACTTTTTCTACCTTTTTGACGTTTATTAATTTTTATGACATCTACAAAACTGTTATTATACAAATTTACTGTTGTCTTGACAACATATTTGACAATCCGTTTTCAAGATAAAGGGCGTTGAAGAAAATAAAAAATTACACATTTCTTACGATTTTGCCGAAATTACTGGCACCATTGCAATGAAATTTTATACGAATATGTTTTGGAAGCTGATATATCCCATGAATTTGTTTTTATGACTAACTCTCATAGAGGGCGCTAGTTACACGATTCATACAACGTATTATTCAACATAACTTTTTTAGGGTAGAATTATTAGTCAAAACTCCAAGTGAACATAAACATCGTTTAATTCTACACCAAAAAGGTACTCTTGGTAAAACTCGATATTATGTACCGTTTTCGGAATATTTTGATTTGAAAATTATGAAATAATAACCGCTCCTCGTACAAGTTAATGATAAATTTATTAATTAAAAAAACTTACAATAAGAAAAGGATAGACTTGTGTATTCGTGAAAACGGAGGACATTTTCAACATTTACTCTAATTGAATTTTATGTTATGTTCTTTGTCTTTATTTTAATTTTCTTAATGTATGTTTTTTTAATTAATCAATTTATCATTAACTTATACGAGGAGCGGTTATTACTTCATAATTTTCAAATCAAAATATTCCGAAAACGGTACATAATATCGAGTTTTACCAAGAGTACCTTTTTGGTGTAGAATTAAACGATGTTTATGTTCACTTGGAGTTTTGACTCCACACAAGCCCTCGCCGTATAATATATACTCAAATTAATTTAAAAAATGGCTTTAAAAGTAATATCCAAACACTATTAAATTGTAAAAATAACTCTAGATGCAAAACAAATTGACAATAATGGCATATGTGACAATTCGACTTGACACGCAAATTCACAACGGACCAATGAGATTGCTGGACACTATATGACATTTATTTTCCCCCCGATACAAAACAAATCTCATTTGGACGCTATCTCTACGTCAGTATATATGCTCCAAGTTGTAAGGATAATTATCCGATTTTCAGACAATTTCGCTAACTGGATAGTTTATGGATTCAATAGTTTTTCGAATATTTTGCAGAAGGGATATATAAAATGGCAATTACTTTGGGAATTTTCCATATTGACTAGGGTCTAAGGCTTTATTCATACAACACTACTTTTGAAAATTTTGACCAATTCTAATAATTTGAATCGTAAGTTGGGATTATTTTTATTTTTGCATCGACAACACTGGACTGCATTCTGTCTGTTTTCTATTTGATTTTTTTGTCATTTATAATCTGCATCTATATTTTTAAATGTTATTATATGACTTGATTTATAAATTGCAGAACAATCAGTCTTTATTAAGACTAATTTGAAAATAGTCTTAACATAGCAAAGCAAGTTTGACTTTGTTTACATATCTTTTGACAGATGCCACTTATGGTATTGATATTTGGATATTGATTCAAAATGTCGATTATTACTACGAAAATACAACTATAGCGACATGAACTTGCCCACTCGGAGCTGATGTGTGCTTCTGTTAACTGTACCACTATGATTTAATACTATTTTTCTACAAACGTGTTAAAAATGCCATTTTTATATTTTGCACTTATAAAAATCTTCATTATAAAACCCATTGGCGTATCGTAATGTAACTTTTACGCACGCAAATTTTTGTTTTAAATGGTTGGCGACATGAGTGAAGTATCTAATGACAATGACATTTGTGGCTAATAGCAATTTATTAATTTTATATTGTTTTTTAAGAAAGTATTTGTGAATATGAATATTATCTTTAACTTATATAGTATATTATTATTGGTGTATTAGTCATTTTAAAATATTTGAAAACATTAACATTTCATAATTTATATGTCACAACTGTCAAATGTTATAAATTATACAATGCTACCAACATATTTTTTAAAATCAAAATTTTCGTATTACATAAAAATAATAAATAAATTTAAAAAATGATAAAATGGCAAAATATAAAAAATATTATAAACAACTTATTTCATATGGCTGTTGTGACACTCATTCTTTAAAAAACTCATCGCTTAGCGATTCGTTTTTTAAACTTGAACTCGTGTCATAACAGAATTCCATATGAAATGCGTTGTTTAATATACTATTTTAGCACTCTTAGCACCTTAAAAATGTCAAATTAAGGCACTGCTGTCAAAAGTGAATCGTCAGATTTTGAAAGCAAACGTCAAAATATTTAGATTTTATTTATTAACATTAATATTAATAGTACAATTTGTGCAATTACTTTATTTGAACGTTTGTAGAAAAAATATTGTATGATATACGTGGTAAAAGAACCTTTTAAGGTGTGCCTTAAAAATGTACTTTTTTTGTGCAATTACTTTATTTGAACGTTTGTAGAAAAAATATTGTATGATATACGTGGTAAAAGAACCTTTTAAGGTGTGCCTTAAAAATGTACTTTTAACACTTATATCATAAATAACTATTACATACACTTTTTTTATTGTTCGCTTGCTGCCACGGTCTGTTCCTGAAGCTAAGGCTGTTAGATTAACACTAACTTCATTCGCGCAGCGAGTGCCGCTATTACACCTCTACACAGCTTTTGTTCTTGGTCGACTCATACCCATATCAGATAAATTTTGTCCATTATTTCTTATATCAAAAGTAATCGCTTATTTCATTAAAAAGTGTTGTGTAAAACATTTTATTGGAAAAGATTCTATTGCCTATAGCACTCATTTAGAGTCCGAAGGATGGCAACTTGACGGATAGAATAGAATTTATACTATATGGGTAATTCTCATATAACTGTGATTTTTACAACTCAAAATTTATTAAAGTTAAAAATGTTTTAAAACTTGTGTTCTGGGTGCTATTGGGCTTTTATTATACTCCAAATTAAGCCTGTAACGTAGTTCAACTACAACTTCAATAGACAAGAAACTAGAACAAAAATTAGAAATTTCACCTCCACGGTATTGACATCAAAACTAAATATTCAAAGTACTTGCCTAAATCTCTTTAAACTTTTAAAATAATGAGAAGAATGATAAATTATAGGACTTTGATAATCATACAGAGACAATTTTGGTATTTTTTCTCTTGATTTTAACAATATTTAAAATTTATTAACAGTAGAATTAAAATAACAATTTTTTAAATTTTTTAACAGTAGAATTAAAATAACAATTTTTAGATTATTCTTAGAATAAAACCAAGTTTAACATTAGTTAAATAATTAAATTGATTTAAGTTATTAACAAATTCAAATATAGAAAACAATAAATATAATACAATTTTTATATCATTCGTTATTTTTACCATGGTACTGACATCCACGGTATTGACATTTGAATGAATAATTAACCTAACTTAATTCCTTATAAGTAATACACCTATCTCTTTATTGAATACTCATGCGCAAATATTTTTGAATTTTCCCCTTCTATTGCTAAAATATGATTACTTCTTACCATAGAACACAACGTATTGCTACCCAGGAATACCACAATTTAAATGAAAATAAACCTTTTAGCTGTCAAAAGCTAGCTTCTATTTGCCGTATAGCCGCGGCAGCCCAGGCCATAAACCACAAAAAGGAGAAGTTTTAATTTTTATTTCGTTCGTGTACGCCGCCCGCTGGTTGTTATTGTGTTTTTCTTGTCTTTGTGTATTTAATATTAACGACTTGTGTGTGTACCTAGACTTCTCTTTGGATTTACTTTACTTTGGATTACTGATTACTTTTGCAAGTCATACCAACACAATTTTATAAGGGGCACGAATATTTAGGGGGAACTAAGAGAGTGGGAGTTAGTTCGCGCACGAGTATTCAATTTGTGCCATTAACGAGATGGGTGTATTAAAATGATTAGTCAAATAATTTCGATTTTATACGTAAAATTAAATAATTATTCAGTATCATTGACCTAAAAATTATATTAACACACGTGAACTTCAGTACCATGGTATTGACCAGTAATTTTATGACATACCTTTTTAAAAACAAAACAAATTATTTCTGTCATAACATAGAGTCTAAAAATAAACATACAGCTGTCAATTGTATACAGATAGTCCTTCTTCAAAATGCCACTAGAGCGAGCGAACAAAACTGAATAAAAGATGGCGCTCAGGCGGCAAATACTTTGAATTTGAATATTGAATAAAATTCCAGGACACAAGTCAATGACTATTATTTCCTTTTACCGATCAATATTGGGGCATAATTTAATCGAATATACAATAGATTTTAGTTACAAAAGCTAAACTTTAGATTATAAGACGACTCTTTATAGAAATTTATACATTTAGTTTGAAAAACAAAAATCAGACATGCCACGGTGCTAACATTTCGAGTATAATTCTGTAAGTTATTCATGATCCATGAATAATTATGCTTTTATTTACAATGTCGACGGTAAAATACCATCAATTCTGATCAAAAAAATCATGTTGAATAATAATTAAAGTACTAGACATAAAAAATCACACCTATCTGAGAATCACCGATATCAGGATAAAAGCGGCTACACACAGACCTGCCGCAGGGGCGATCTAGGGTGCAAGATGGGAGTGACCCTAAATCGCCTCCTTGATTGTAACGTGTGTAGATTTCCTAGATCGCCTCCTTTGCAGGGTGGCAGGGTGCGCCGGACCTTCCTTGCTTCCTAGATCGGGTCCAGCCGCCTTGCCACAACTCGCTTGTGTAGCGTGATCGGGCCGATTTCAACTCGGTTCTGTAGAGAAAGCCGTTGGGAATGTTTGTTTTTATTGTGCAGCTCGCTGAGGTAGATCGAATATAGTTATCATGCCCGAGGGCTGGGTGCCTACCGGGCGGATAGGGGATCCCCAGGAGAGCCGCTGAACTGCTTAAGCAGGTATAACACTGCAATTTAGCAGGGAAGCGGTGAAGCTGGGGGTGTGCGTTTATACGGGTGGCACGGTCTGGTATGAGGAGCTGATAACTGCAAGATTGCCAGATTGGTCATTCCTAAGGTCGCACCGCGGACCAACCCCCCCCCCCCCCCAATTTCAAGGTGTAAGGTAACGTGCCGAAGGATGGATGGCCGCTGGGGTACAAGCGGTCGTGAACGTTCCCCTTGCTACTCGTGGGAACAACCATGGTAAGAAAAATGGCGGGAATTAATATCGCTCAGACAAACGCCCATCACGCCAAGGGATCATCGGCGGTTATTTCAAGGACGTTTATCAGAAACCAAATGGGATTAGTATTGATCCAGGAACCATGGGTCCGTGATGGTCAGGTGAGAGGACTCGCAAGTAGGGAACCCAAACTGATATACAAAGTGAGTACTGTAGACATACCCAGAGCATGCATCTTGGTAAGTAACAGCATTGATCACTTTTGTGTGTCAGAGAAACTTACAACATATAATAAGGAGATTAGAAAAGCTAAAAGAAACAGTTTCAGAAAATTCTGCGAAGAAATAGATGCTACACCCTTTGCAGCAAGGCTACACAAAGTCTTGGCAAAAGGGAAAGTAGACACTGTAATGGCATTACGGAAGCCAGATGGAAGCTTCACAGAAAGCGAAAAAGAAAGAGCTCTGCTCCTGTTAGAAACTCAGAAAGCTAAAAGACCTACCAGGGAAGACACTGCAATGGCAAAGCACATATGCAGTGAGGAACGGCTGAGATGGGCTATGAACACCTTCCAGCCGTTCAAAACCCCTGGAACGGATGGAATATTTCCTGTCCTACTTCAACAGGGCCAAGAGGCAATAATTCCACACTTGATCCGAATTAGTCGGAGCAGCCTTGAACTGGGATACATACCAGAAGCGTGGAGAAGGGCCAAAATCACCTTCATCCCAAAAGCCGGGAAACGGGACACTACGCACCCCAAATCCCTTAGACCGATCAGCCTCACATCGTTTGTTCTCAAAACGATGGAAAAAGCTGTAGACAATTACATTAGAACAGAAATCTTGGAACAGGTGCCACTGCACCCCCGTCAGCATGCGTACCAAGCGGGAAAGTCCACGGAAACCGCTTTAATACAATTGACTGACGAAATCCAAGACGCTCTGAATAAAAAAGAGACCGTGGTATGTGCCTTTCTAGACATAGAAGGGGCCTTTGACAATACGCCACATGAGGCAGTCAAAAGAGCACTGATTGAGAAAGGAGTAGATAGAAAGACTTCCATCTGGATGTCGCAACTGCTATCTACAAGAATCGCAGAAATGGAGGCAGGACAAGACACTATCTTCATTAATGTGACCAGAGGCTGTCCACAGTCTGTCTGTCTCACTGTGGACAGTCTACTTAGTCAATTGACCAGGGAAGGCATACCATGTCAAGGGTATTCCGACGACATGGTTATCCTGGCAAAAGGGAAGTATGAAAATGTCCTCTGTGATATTGTTCAAAGAGGACTGAACATTGCGAAACAATGGTGTGACTCGGTGGGACTCAGCATCAATCCCACCAAAACCACACTAGTAGCCTTTACAAGGAAAAAGAAACCTAATCTAAAAATCATAAGAATAGGGGAGAACATCGTCGAGTGGAAAGCAGAGGTCAAATATCTAGGGCTAATCCTAGGTAGTAGGTTACTCTGGAATAAACACGAAGACGAAGTAATACACAAAGCGACCAAGGCCCTCATGGTATGCAGGAACATTGCAGGAAAGAACTGGGGATGCAACCCACGTATTCTGCAATGGATGTACACAGCAATAGTGAGACCAATAATCACATATGGGGCAGTGGCTTGGGGAGCAAGGGCTAATCTGAGTACGACGAGGAAAAATCTCTCGAAGATTCAGAGACTAGCCTGTTCATGTATCACTGGAACAATGGGAACTTGCCCCACTGCTGCAATGGAGGTGATTTTAAACTTAACCCCACTGCACATTCTGTTAGAAAGTGTAAGGAAGAAAACGATATATAGAATGATCAAAGAAGGAATTATCAGGGAAAAACCCCGATCACTTCGTTTTGATCAAACTTGGGAAATGCCCTAAGATGATATGCCAAATAAATTCAACTTTGTGAGAAAATTCATCACAAGGTTGAGTAATAAATCTGAATGGGACGAAGACACCATACAGAATTTAAATCAGAATACCATAAAGTGGTATACGGACGGTTCCAAGCTAGACGAGGGAACTGGGATAGGAGTTTTTGGACCGAGAGCCAAATACTCAGAAAGCTTGGGCACATACCCGAGCATCTTTCAAGCAGAAGTCCGCGCCATTGAAAGATGTGTGGAATTCAATATTGGAAGAAACTACCGCAGACAAGAGATTGTGATCATCAAAGCGCTGAGTTCAAATATAATCAGTTTGAAGATGGTTTGGGAATGCCTAGGCAAACTAAATGAACTGGGCCAGAAGAACACTGTCACCCTCCTATGGGTCCCGGGACACATAGGAATAGAGGGGAACGAAACAGCAGATAAGCTAGCAAAAAAGGAGCTGAAACCCCACATTTGGGACCAGAACCATCTTATGGGATCAGCAGTAGAGTAATCTTAGGAAAACTAAGGGAAGAAATGGAGAAAGAAAAATCCAAGTACTGGAATCAGCTGGAAGGACTGAGGCAATCTAAGATACTACTGGGGAACTATGACCAGAAGAGATCTCTTAGCTGCCTCAACCTCAGTAAAAAAATGCTCCGAATTTTAACGGGAATATTAACCGGGCAATGCCGGTTAAGAAGCCACATGAAGAAACTAGGGTTAGCAGATGAAGCAAAGTGCAGATTCTGTGAGGAAGAGGATGAAACCTCAATACACATACTCGCAGAATGCCCTGCCTTGCAAAATTCTAGGGCTAGATACCTAGGAGCACATGGAATAGAGGAAGGGGATCTACCTGACTTGAAGCCCGACGATGTCCTAAACTTCCTCAGGAAAATAGGACTCGAAGAGCTGCTATAAGTCTGAGAAAATATCAAAACATGGCAAGTAAGGGGGGACACAATAGATCCTATAGGTCGCAGTGTACTTATCACCCCTAATTCATACATACATACATACATAGTTATCATGGAATACAACAACCAAAAGCGTGATGTTGGGACGTGGGTTATAGAAGTCTTTAAAGACTGGCCCCACATGTGGGATAAAAAACAAACATTATTTCAACAGGGACATGAGGCCAATTCTTAACCGCGTACTTCCTTTTTCTTTTTTTCTGCGATAGCTCTACGGACGCAGCCAAGGCAATGCCGATCTTTTGATTTTTCGAAAGTGTTGGCACCATCTTCACGACTCAAGTGTAATCTGCTTTGCAGCACGTCAACTGTCGCACTGAACGGCAGGCCGGCAGGTACGTGTGTAGAGACGCTTCCTAGATTGCCCCAACCACCCTGCACCCTAGATCGCCCCTGCGGCAGGCGTCTGTGTAGCCGCTTTAAGGCTTCCTTAAAAGCTATTGTTTCAACAGTCTATATATTAAACGAATTTCTGATATTCTTATTTTTCTAACGTAGTTAATATCAGAAACAAAAAAGGCAACACTTGTACCCTAATCACCATTTTTTAAATTTAGATCATTTATCTGATTCAGTGTGGTTTTTGAAATGGATTTCTATTGTGTTTCTATTTTGTTAATAAAGGTTTAAGAAAAAGAAAATAAACACTTTAAGATTTTATTCAAGATAATCAGTCGAATGATTAACCAAATATTTAAGATAAAAAAACGATCAAAAACCAAATTTTTTATCGAACACCCATTGAACAATTATATAAAACACGATATAACCTTCCCTCTGACGATGTAATCGCTTCGGTTCGTTTAATAAAATCTAAAATAATATAAACCGACTGGCCCACTAGCATTGAAAGTCCAATTTCTAGACTTTCGAATCCACCCTAAAAAGAACACCCTTTCCTCGTAATAGAAACCTTCCCCCTTTTTATTCATTTCCTAAATATTTTTTCACTTTTCAATACATTGAAAAATCTTATTCATATCAAACACATTGACGTTCAGACTTTTGTAAGAATTTTTATTGAAGTCATTAAAATGTTTCGAATGTTTGATCAAATGATTGGTCCCCTTCAATAAACAGGCAGTATCTTCCAATGTAAGCTTAAGATTGGTCCAATTACTAGTCGTACCGGATCTTCTACTGCTTTCGTTTACGCTTTGACTTGCTCTAGAACAGAAAAAAGATTGAATATTAGAATCTAGAATCAAAAAGAAATTTCGAATAAATACGGATGGTTCTCAAATAAAAAATTACAAGATCCTCGGTGTTTTTGTAGTCAAAGTGACTATTAATAATTTCCGAGAGATTTTCGGATAAACTAGACTTCAAATCGAAAAAATGTAACTAAAAAAACATCATTTTTCTCTTAACATTTTCCGAGAAAAATCGTAAAAACTGTTTTTGTTGAACCTAACCAAACCTAACCAAAAATGTGTTATTCATTAAAAAATTTGAATTTGAATAAGCATTCAATCTTTTATATATACTATCAATAATATGAAATAGTATGAGGATTCTGTAATTGTTGATGTAAGAACAGCCCTACCGGGCTTTTGCCGTTGTTTTTTGATGTTTAGTCGTGCAACTGCGCAATACCCTGGTGTCTATTTTGCCGAAATCGTATTTTTTTTTGCTAGGTTCTGATCTTATCACCGGAATAAAATCGACGCCAGTGTCTGATTGATTAGGCGTTTTTTGCAGATCTTCTATAAAGTCAGCTATCACAGGTCCTTTGTAATTATTTATAGGCAGTGTTTTGGACAATGGAAGGATCTTTCTTATTTGGCTGTCCCTATAAAAAATACAAATTTTATTTAAATTTTATCAAACGTTTTATTACATTATTAGTATGTAAAGTACCCCTTGTTGTAAATGCAAGAAAACGATAAAAAATTCTACGTTGATTCATATTTACAACTATTAGTTTCGGTTAAATGGATTATAGAGAACTGGATTATACAGGGTCTCCCAGTTGAAACACACATTTTAAGCGTAATAGATGAATCAATCCAGTAATCCATTTAGTTTTGCCACTACAAAATTTTCAGGTCTAAAATTTCTAACACTTTCTAGGCCTTTTTGGGTACGATTCAAACTGGAGAAAGATTTTTAGATGTTTCCGAATATCTGAACGGGGCTATTAATGTTATTGAGATAAAATTAATAAGAATAGTAAACAACTAAACGGTTGAATGAAACTTCCACTATTTATTCGTAAAATACGTTTTAAAATCAATTACAGCTGTTCAATTTTTCTTCAGTTTTTTAAATTAACCTACATATTTTTCATTTCATGTTTTCAAAATAGACAAAAAAATTAGTTTACTGTAAGAAAACATTTATTTATTTGACTATTTTGAACTGCTATTTCTCCTGGACTAAATAGTTAATTTGAAAATTATTTATAAATGTTGACAGATACTTGGTGTACTTCGTAAACGTCCCTCACTAGATTAATACATTATTCTCGAACTTGGGCAAAAATTAATACGGTTTCCATACAACTGTCTATAAAATGAGACTGGTTTTGAAAAACTTGAAATGTATTTCATTTTTTGGGGTTTCAGAACAAGCAAAACTTTTTTCCAAGAAAGGCATATTTCGCTAAAACTAATATTTATACATTTTCCACCTATAGGATACCCCATCCGTGGACAAGCTGTATAATATTTATATCAAAGATAAACGACACGAGCACCGAAAAAGCAAATCCAAAGCAAATCCAAAACCATGTTTTGGAGGTGGTTAAAGAGGAATGGAAGTATCGACTACAAGGATTGCTGTATTAGTTATGAAATGAACTTTACAAGTCCATACAATAAATGAGTGAATAAACTCACCTGATAAATTCAGTTTTAACAAAATCTTGTCTTCTGAGACGCATCAACGCTTTTTCCTTCTCAATTTTTTCCTTTTCTTTAGTTTTGCTTCGACTTCTGAAAATCTTTCTACCTCTCACCGAGAGATTCATTCCCAAATATGGTGGGGTTCTTGGGAAATGCTGTTTGTAAATTAATTCGAACATTCCCGTATCAGCGTTTGGATCTTTCCGTTTATCTATGACCACTGGAAGAATAATTTAGAAAAATAAAACAATACCTTTACGACAGGTACTGGAGCTAATTTCGGGAACTGGCAACATCATAATAAGGTTTGATATTTTTTAGTATAAACGTACTTACAACGCTTTGATGTAAAGTCCATTTCAAGCTATTTTGTCTTGTCTTCTGTTTACAATATGATTTTACTATAATAATCCCTCATTAAGGGTCAATTATCAGAAATAATTACTGCAGGAATTCACTTAGGACAGAATAATAAAAGCATGGCCGTATCTAGGGCGTGGCAAAGGTGGCAGCGGCCACGGACGCAAGGTCTGCAAGGGCACCACAAAATAGAAGCTATAACAAAGGCTAACTCTCCCATTTCTCAATAATTTCACTACACCGCAGATGAGGAGCATCAAGAGCAGAAGGTTCAGATAATACGTTACGTGAATATTTTTTCTTTCTTTCTTGTCATAGACAAAAGTCATTCTGTCAGTTGTTTCCTTGATCAAAATAACAACTATTTTTCAAATAAAAAACTAAAAACCAATCCATGGAAATAAAACGATGTGCACACCTATTATACTAGACTCGCACATATGGCTCCTAACTTGGGAAAAATGCAGTATTAAAGAATATTTTTTTATTAGAATTTAAGTGCCTCGACAACTATGGCCTTTTGGCATAAAAAATATACATAAAAACACTATCTTAAACATAAAACAAGTAAAATGTCATGCAAGTTCATAATTGAGGAATTTCAATATCTTTGGAATTTCAGCGGTGCAGTTTAAAAGTTCTTTCAAGTTCGGCTTTAGGTCTATAGAGCGGGTCACAGTTATTATGCAGCGTGGCCGGCATAGGCCAATGTAAATCTTATGGTCGAATATTCAACACTGTTGCCGCTTTGGTTACGGCTTGAACCACAATTAACTCAGCCAATTTATTTTCGTAGAAACGTTTTATTATGAATTTTGCAAAACAGATGTATTCTATATAATAAATATGATTAATAAATGGAATTCAAATCTATTTATGTAGATTGTAATAAGTATATACCTGATCACTTGATGGATTATTTAGGTCTCTACTAAATCTTTCAGACAAATCCTAATCCAATTGCCAGTGAAAATATTATTTAATTACAAAGATGCTAATTATTTTTACCTGTATGATCCCTTGATCCTCGTAAACCGTTATGTAATATTCCTGGAATGTAGAGGTAAGTAAATGTACAGGTAAGTAATAACATAGGCAGGTACCTATCTGTTTCTGCTGATAAACGAAAGGGCATTATTGAAACAACAGCCATGCAGTTAGCAGCACCGTTTGAAAAATTTAAACAAGGTGAAAATCTTCATCGTCAAACCAAGAGGCTTTTATTGAATATTTTAACGTATACGTTGAATACAAAAGATGACAAAAGTGTGACAGCGAAAAAATAGAACTGATTTCTAAAATGACTGGCCTTAGTGTGAGAACAGTGTTTAATCTGAAAAGCGAAGCCGCTACTGGACCTTTGACATCGCCAAAAAAACGAAGACGGAACAGCGGCCAGTCGAATTCAAGACTGATCACCTACGATGAAGGTATCCAATCGCAAATACGAAAAGCTGTGCATGAATTCTACTCCGAAAATATTCCACCAACACTGGCAAAAGTTCTTGCTAAAATAAATTCAGACGAAAATGTACCAAATTTTTCTAAAAGTACGCTAAGACGCTTGCTTAACGATATGGGGTTTGTTTATGGAAAGAGAGGAAGAGACTCGATTCTAATAGAAAGAGCTGATATAATCGCCTGGAGGCACAAATATTTAAGATCAGTGAAGAAGTTCCGCGAAGAAGGATATAACGTAATATATCTGGACGAGTAATGGATTAATGTGGGCCACAGTGTAAATTTTGAATGGAAAGACACTACCATAAAAAATGCCCGAGATGCATTTGTCAAAGGACTGACAACAGGACTGAAGGCTCCAAGTCAACGAGGACCGAGATTTGTTATTCTTCATGCAGGCTGGAAAGACGGTTTTCTTGAGGGTGCAGAAAAAACTTTTCTGGCAAAGAAAGGTGCAGACGATTACCACGACGAAATGGACGCAGAAGGCTTTGAGGCCTGGTTTAAAGATCAATTGATCCCTAATTTACTGAAAAACGGATCAAAGAATGTAGTGTTGGACAATGCGTCATACCATTCGGCGAAGTTACCTTTTCCAAAGGCAACTTGGAATAAGGAACAAATAAAGTACTGGCTACTGGAAAAAGAGATTTACTTCGAGGATGATTATTTAAAAACAGAATTATTGGCTACTGCAAACGCGTTTAGAGAGCAATACGACCTAAGAAAAATAGACGACATTGCCACGGAACATAATATAACAGTCCTACGATTACCACCTTATCATTGCGAATTAAATCCTATTGAAATGGTGTGGAGCCAAGTGAAAGGATATGTGGCTCGTAATAATAGTACTTTTAAAAAAGAGGATGTGGAAAAACTTATAAAAACAGCGTATTCGCAAGTAACCCCAATGCAGTGGTCTAATTATGAAAAAAAGGTAGAGAAGACAGAGGAAAAGATGTGGCAAACAGATCATTTAATGGAAGACATTGAGCCAATAATAATAAATCTAAATGAAGACGATGAAGATGAAGACTTGAATGACGATGAAGATCAGTAATATATTTCTTAAACCCTCAAATGTTCCATTCAATTTTCATTTATTTTAGTTATTACCTGCTAATCATTGTCATTTTTAAAGTTTAATTTTAATTCAAGTTAAAATACGTAATTATTAATTCATTTACTTATTCTTTATTTTGTTTGTTACAACAACCCGCCAGAAGAAGAAAAATCCTCGAAACGTCAGCAAGATTTCATTAGCTTTTCTCTGTTAATCGTTCTCCCTTAAAATTTAGATGACAGCTGACTTTTTTACAACTCGTCTTGTAATTTATGTATATACTATTATTATTGACATATTTTTATTATTAATTATATTATTATTTCATAATTTGACAAAGGTCTTTTGTAAGGCCGCTGTATTTATTTATTTCTTTATACGTGATAATTAAACGTATAAAATTTGAATATTTTGGAACCAAATTCGAAGAACATGCCTATACGGCAACGCCGTCGTCCATAAACGCAATGCTGCATAATAACTGTGACCCGCTCTGTAGGCGCTTATTTATGTTGGTGTATTCCTGACAGTCGGTGAGAATGTGTTTAACGTTTAGAGAGTTTTCAGAAGACATCAGGTAACCGTGTGTGTATCTGGTATGGTTGATCCGCAATCGTATAATGACAGCAGCTTCTCTTGTAGTTAAGGAATCGAGGGAAGGACAGCCTATGGATGGTTGTATATCATTAAGGGCTGTTTTGCTGTTGAGCCAAAAATTTTGCCACGACCCCTAGACGGACTTTTGAATAGGAGTTATAGTCATTTGGGAGCTGGAACGTTGTTGTGATGATAAATAAGGAGACTTCTTTTATATGGTGGTCAGCATTTTCATTGCCAATAATTCCAACGTGAGATGGGAGCCAGATAAGATAGACTGTTACATCACGAGCTGAAAGAGTTTGATAGATGTCATGGCTGTTTTGAACTTTTGGATGATCAGTAAAGATGGTGTGAATTAATTGAGGAAAGTGAATCGGTAAAGATGGTGACGCGTTTGACGGGAGAAGAGATTTGCTTAAAAGCAGTGTGAACACTACATGTTGAGGGTAACCGATAGGAACTTATTAGTTTGTGGTTGGTTGTGACGGAGCAGCCAATACCAAAAGTTTTTGAGGCGTCTGTTTAGAGAGCTACATCATATGGTGTTTTTCTAGTATTTTATTGAGCTTGGTGAGAGAGGTATTGAATAGAGGAAGGTGTTTAGTCCAAGGAGGCATATAAGGTTGGGGGAGCGGAGTAGCCATTTAAAGGTCGGTATTCTCAAGTAATGGGAATAGAAGGTGGGCAATAGATTTTGTGCTTCGTTTGAAACTATTGTTGGTAAGACGGTGTTGTGACTTTGATGTGATCAAAGGGTAAACAGAGTTAGAAGGGTTGGAAGATGTTGATGCAGCGTATGAAAGGAGGCGGGATTGACGTCTTGGGAACAGGGGTGGCTCATTAACTTCGCAGTATAGACTAGCAGCTGCACTAGAACGGAAAGCACCGAGAGAGAGAGAGAGTCGAAGGGCTGTATTATGAACGGAGTTTAGTGAATCGATGTTGGATTTGGGGGCTGACATATAAATGAAGCTGCCGTAATCTAGTTTAGAACGGATGAGGGATCTGTAAACTCTTAATAAAGTATTTTCGTCGGATCCCCAGTGATAGTGATAGAGAGCTTTGATATTAAGGCTTTTAAGTATCCAATTAATCCGAGAATCGAACTAAGAACAATAAAAAAACTGAACGGTTAAACTAAACTTCCACTATTTATTCGAAAAATTCGCTTTAACATTCAATTACAGCTGTTTCGCTATAACTAGCATCGTCAGATTGACATATTGAAATTACATTTTTGTTTGTTTGTAACTAGGTACTTGATGTTGCTACGTAGTTAAGGCTAGACCAAGTAAGGAAGTAATAAGACATAACAATATTAAAGCCTAGATGTTCTTCTAGAAAATCTAAATTTTGTTTTTTATCACAAATGTGTAGTATATGAATGTCATTGAAATTAAAAGACATCTAGCAGATCAACAGTTTAAAGTAGTTAATGAACAAATAAATCTTGGAAGTTCTCCACTATTAAAATGTTTACTTTGATTGAGTATTCATTTTATACATAGATAAGACATTATTATAACACAAATATATTAAGTTATTGTAAAGATCAGCATGATATAGTTTTTTCCTGGTTTTTCTATATCATTGCACAGTTATACTGATCTTAGAGGGAAATACATCCAGAATAATCCCTTAGGGCTAATAACATCTAGGCTTTAATATTGTTATGTCTTATTACTTCCTTACTTGGTCTAGCCTTAACTACTTAGCAACATCAAGTACCTAGTTACAAACAAACAAAAATGTAATTTCAATATGTCAATCTGACGATGCTAGTTATAGCGAAACAGCTGTAATTGAATGTTAAAGCGAATTTTTCGAATAAACAGTGGAAGTTTAGTTTAACCGTTCAGTTTTTTTATTGTTCTTAGTAAGATGAACTTTCACAAAGTAAAGGTTAACACAATCAATTCCGAGAATCGAAAGTCAATCCGAAAATTTTGCAATGATTAACAGCAGGTAACGGGGAGTTATTAAAGAAGATTAGCGATGTACCGGATGGGGATCTTCTGCTAAACTTTATGACCTTCGTTTAGTTGGAGATAGGGAGAGATGTAGGTTGTTGGCAAAAAAACTTACTGTCTTTTGTAGAAGTTTGCAGATTGTAATAACGGATTTTCCATGGCAATAAACAATTAAATCATCAGCGTATTGAACATATTTGATTAGAGTTGGAAAGTTGGCGCATAAGTCATTTATTGCAAGGATGAATAGGGTGGGACTTAATACTGAACCCCGAGGGACTGCCATGTAGATTATATTGTAGTAGTTAATTCATTATTGCATTTCTGGAGATTTTATAAAAAGCACCTTCGATATCAAAGATAGTTGCTACGAGGTCCTGTTGGTTATTTATTGCTAAGGAGATATCGGATTGCAATAAGACAAGGTTGTCACGAGTAGATCGATGACGTCGGAAAGCACTAGGGATAATTTTGTACTTTTCTAAAAACCATAGTAGTCTTTTATTGATTATTTTTTCCAGAAGTTTACAAGTGGTACATGTGAGAGATATGGGGCGATAAGATTTTACCCCTGTGGGGTTTTTTATTGATATGTTTTTTTATTGGTATGATAGTAGCGTTTCACCACGATTCAGAAAATTGCCGTGTGTTCCAGATAAGGTTGAATATTTCAAGAAGTTTGGGGAGAGAGAGATTTGAAAGGTTTTTCAAAAATATATATGGGATGTCATCGGGGCCGGCGGCTGTATTTTTGCAAGAAGATAAAAACGATTTCTGTTCGTTAAGAGTGAAGGGAGCATTGACGTAGGAAACGTCGTTTTGATCAATTGGAAGGACAGGGGATGATTGTTGAATTGGGTTAGAGGGGATGCTTCTGCTAAAGTTATTCTCGAAACTTTGTGTGTTATGTATAAGACAGGATTTTGAGATTAGACTTGTAGCCTTGTACCTGTTTAATTTTTTTCCAGACTTGAGATGGTTCTGTATTAACTGAAATGGACTCGACATAATTTTGCCAGAAAGATTTTTTGCTTTGCTTAGTGATGTATTTAGCTTTTGATCTCAGTTTTTTTAGGTCAATGAGATTTTAATGGGATTTATTGTTTCGATACTTGTTGAGGGCACGTTTGGTTTGTCGGATGACTTTTTCACAATCTGGATTCCACCATAGTACAGATTTGTGTAACGAGGAGATAACTGTTTTACCAATATGAGAGTCAAGAATAATAAAAAACTCTTCAATTAAACGTAACTTCCAAAGGTTGGTACAATAAATTTAATATGAGAGTCAGCTGCAGAAAATGTACATTTGGTCAGTTTATTTAAATCTTCGCTCCACCCAGTCGGCGTTTTTTAAGTTCCAGATGCTTCGGGTCACCGATTCCTTGGCATTATTCGAAATAAATATGGGAAAGTGGTTGCTACCATGAATGTCATCAAGGAGTTGCCAAGTAAGCGAAGAAGCGCGTTTCGGGTCACGAAGACTGAGATCAATTGCGGAAAATGTACCTGATGAAATGTTGAGATGTGTGTTTAATCCAGTATTCAGAAGGCATGTGTCTGTAGCATTTAAAACATTTTCTACAACTTTCCTTTTGCCAAATCTTCGATTGGAGCGCCACGTGGAGTTGTTGGCATTGAAATCACCGAGAAGGATATATGGTTGGGGGAGTTGGAATATTAAATAACTGCTATTGCTTCGAGGTTTGTGGTTAAAGGAGGTAGGATGAGAATATCTCTAGATATAAATATTGAGGAACCTTCGCTGGCTCTAGTGCAATTTGTACGAATATAATGGTAGCCTTCAAAGTTATTTAGATTACACTGATGGTCAATTTTGAGATTTGTCTCCTGAAGACTGAGATTTTACTGAGATAAAGCGGAGATGGTTCCGTCGTCAGATGTGAGTTCGGGGAGTAATTTAAGTTTATTTTGAAGTTTGATTTTTTAGTTTCCTTTTTGGGTTTTTTGGAAGAAGAAGCAAATTAAGGAGGGGTCATTGTATCAGGATTTAGGGTAGTGACAAGCATATGGGAAATAGGTGTTCTTTTTTCGCCTGTTTGTGGTATTGAAATTGCAGGTGTAGAGGTGGAAGCAAGTGTATTTTCGGAGATCGATTCGGTATCAACTGGAATGGTTTCTGACGGTACTGGATTAGTAGAAAACGTGGTTTTCTGGCTGAAGAGATCGTTTGTATTAGTATTCTTTTAGTGGGAGAAATAAGTCGCCGAATGAGAATCACATTGGAGTTGACTGTAACATTTTGGTTAGTTTTTAGGAGGTTGTCGACTTAAGTGGAAGAGGATAAGTAAGTACATATACGACCATGGGAAATTCTTGAAGCGAAATGTATGTTTTTGGGCGAAACAATGTTACCAATGGCTTTGATGTAGTCAAATAAGACAGTACCGAAAAACGTTTACACTACCACTACACCAACACACACCAGAGACCGAAGGTCTCTGAAGAAGATAACTTGGTTATCGAAACGCGCGTCAGGTATAAAAAAGTGTGTGTTGGTGTAGTGGTAGTGTAAACGTTTTTCGGTATCAGTTTTGCCAACGGTTCCAGATTCAACATTTTAAATAAGACAGTGTTAGGAATAGAGGGTAAAATGATGGCATGGTCTCGGGATGGAATTGGCGTAGGGGGCAATTTTGTTGAGATGGCTGCGGCTTATGATTTACTGTTTGAAGTGGTAGTTGGGGTGTTCAAATTGATTTGTTTTTCTGAAGCTGAGTTAGACATATTGTTGTGATCCTGGGTACCAAAATCACGAACAATTTTTTGAAAAAAGAAAGAAAAAGCAGATTAAAACTAAATAGAAACTCAGATGTAAGTCTTATTCTTATTGACTGGTCTGTTTATTTCTCACGTAAATAAATAAATATTTTATATTCACCAAATAGTAGACGGCTGGAACTCGTCTTATCACATTCTGAGGATGATAAAAACTAACTCGTTTAGAGTTGTCGATGTGTACTGTATGAGCTCTGATACGTGAATGAATATTTTATTGACTTTATAAATAGTCACGAAAAAATTAGGTGAAGGGGTTGCAAAAGAAATTACTTTACAAAAGCATGTTTTGAAGGTATACAAAAGGTAATTATCATCGTCATCAAATGAGACAAAAACGTTGCAGAAATGTATCGAATTTATCCCCACTTTGTCGCAAAACACGAATGTCTTTGTCTTGTCGTTGTTTTGCATGCTTGGTCTAAACCCGGCACTACACAACAAGGGCCGAAAGTTGAACTTTTGGTCCCATAGCCGGTCGAAAGTCCGTCGTCTATTATAGCAAGGAAGAAGGTTTAACGTTTACTCCATGTAAAAAATATTGTATTTTCGGCCCTGTACATCATGATTTCAGAGAAGCAGAAGGCATTAAGTCACGCAGGACTTAATGGATTTTAACTTTTGACCCGTGTATATGTGCACTTCTCACAGGGAGTAAAAGTAAAACTTTCATCCCTGCTATTAAGGGAGAAAGTACATACTTTCGACTAAGGTATGAAGAAAATCTTTTTTATTATTTGCTATTCCCGAAATATAATTAGTATCTGATGTACCTTTGACTATATCTTCCATAACTTGGGGACACAGTCTGCTAGTAACGCTAGTGGAAAGTGACAAATCCGGACTACAATTAAGTTCAATCAACCAAGGAGTAAAATCTTCTGCTAACATAAAATCCGCTCCGTACGTCTCAAAAGTATTTTGTCTTCGATCCATCGTATCCTGACTAGCCAACATCGCGCAAGTTATATTCTCCTGCATACCTAAACAAGTTTAAATAATAAATCGTTACCTTTTGTCATTAGACGGAATATTTATCTAATTTACCCGGATAGATAACTTCGTTCCACTTTTCGCCGCATCCGATTTGTTTTAAATACGCTTTGAACGTTTGAGAATCCCACATATTATCGACAGGTAGATTTTTGTCTCTCTCTTGCACGTTCGTGTACTTGCATTGTATCGCATGATTTGTTAAGTGTAATGATTCATGAAAATTGTCCAGGCTAAACGTTTGTCCGCTAAACCTTAAGTAACATTCTCTATAAAAGAAGAAGAACAGATTAAAACATATTTATACCTATTATTGATATTGGTTGTTTCAAAAGTTTTGTCCGTTTTAATGTCATGTATTTTTGTAACTCTATAAATTCTCAATAAATATTTATTTCTCTTTCTCTTTCTATTTAAATCTCAATAAATATTTATTCTACTGTGACTGGTGTATAAAAGTATGAAATCCCTCCATTTTGATAAAGGAAATTGATAAATATGTAAAAAAACTACCATTAAAAGGTTTTCCTTTAGTAGGTATTGGAAAGAAGATTAACAGGAGCAGACTTTTTAAATGGTATTAAATCAACTACACTCACCGACTTAATAATATTCGATCCATTTAAAATATTGATTTATTTAAAAATGCTCTTCCGAACGCGGAGGCTGATTTCTATGAATTTTTTGTAGATAAAAAACTGTACTAAGTTTATCATTCTGACGTCTGAAAATAATTTCATACTACCTTCATATACAGGGGAGAAAAGAAAACAATGTTTTCCTCTACTAAGTTATTATCGAAATACAGTAATTATTGAATATCAAATAAATTCTTTTGTTTTTAAATTATAAAACTTAACTAACTACTACAAAAATTCAAATTGTTTACAATGTTATCTGACCTTAATGTAGAGTCCTACTCAGAGGCGGCATTATACCCATTGCGAGACTCAGGGCGGCAGGTCTTTGCGAGGCCCTTTGTCCTTCGTGAAAAGTATGCAATGCGAAATTAGGTTTGGTTGTTTGGTTTAGGTGTTTGTCATATTTGAGGAGAAATACTAAAGTTATACAAATAAATAAAATTTCAGTTTTAAAATATTTTACATTGAAAGATTTACAAAATTAACAAATACAGGAATGATAAATTTTAAAATTAATGTTTACGACTTTTCTGAAGACTAAAGTCTTTAATTGTTAGATTGAGCTACGTCATTTTGGATTGAAAGAATAGCAAGGGCTGTAACAGGTGTGGTAGCAATAATTCTCAGGACTTCTTCAATAGTGAGGTAAACTATTTAATTAATTTTTTTCTATTATGTATTTCAGCACAGAGATAATGTCGTCGTTTCCTTCATACACACGGATTAATATATTCAATTCTTCATACAATTCATCTCCATCAATATCACATGATTCTCCTACTGTCATAGATATTTGCAAGTCACTGCATTGCTTCAAAAGTCACTATCCCTAATTTCCTTTAATCTTTTTATATTATACATGAAACCAAATATGCTCTTATGATGTTCAAGAGCCTCAAACCTAGGATGGTCTGTCAATAGGGACTTAAAGCAATTCTAAAAATTTATCACGTATCCTTATCCGTATACGTAACGTAAAGGAGATACGTAACTAAGCAAAAAGAAGCATAAAGCAAATGCGTTTGTAACGTAACGTAACCATCCATGTGTTTTAATTTTTAACGTAAAAAATAAGCCCCGATATCTACCTTAACAAAATAATGTCGTCATTGCCACGTAAAATAATCTTTTTCTTTTTAAATCCATTATCGCATGTTACAGAAATGTTTGTTATGATTGATGAACAGAAAATAAGGTTATGATTTTTGAGCATACAACATCACTTTTATCGCTAAATTATTGAAAAAAGCGATCACGGAACACAATAATGTGATACGTTACGTTAGATACGTGTGACGGATTGATACGTTTCACGTAACGTAACTAAACCCACGTATCGCTTCTGCACATGCGCATTACGATACGTATACGGATACGTAGTGATTTTTAGAACTGCTTTAAGTCCCTAATATGATTTTCCTCGGCTATTTCTCTCGCTGTTACAAGGAATGACTGAAAACCATTTTCTCGATAATTATCGAGCCATTTTGTAAATGCGTCTAGCTGTTGTATTATAGCCACATCTAAGTGCATGTTTTCGCTTTGCCACATTTTACTTATAACATTTATCCTTGTAAGAATGTCATACCATATATGACAATTGAAACTACAAATTCGTAGGTAGTTATTTCATTTTCTATAGAATGGCATTCACTGACTAACTGCCAATCTGTTGTATTTTCTGTTAAATCCTTTAAAGCATCACATATATCGCTTAGTTGGTATTTAACGGCCTTCACCGATGCTATCCTGCACTCCCATCTAGTTTCAGAGAGTGGTTTTAGCGATAACAATTTTACATGAGCATTTAAAATAGCCCACCTCTGACTTTAGCCGGCAAACAGAGTGTACAACCTTTGTAGCAAACCAAAAAAAGATTTTGCTTGGCCACAAGACGATGCTGCTGAGATTCAAGCTATGACTCTCACAAGATAAAAAATAAACAAGTGGATTAATTTCAAGAATACGTTTTTGAACACCACTTTTTTCACCACGCATATCGGCACCATTATCATATCCTTGGCCTCTGCAGTTTTGCAATGATATACCTAACTGTTCTAATTCTGTGATTATATAATTAGTCAAACTCTCAGCTGTGCTTTTTTCGACGGCTAAGAAACCAATAAAATGTTCTTCAATTTCAGCTGTATTTGTGTTAAAAAATCTTATAATAATTGAAAGTTGCTCAACACGAGAAACGTCGCGAGTACAATCAAGAGTACTGCAAGCAAAATAATTCTAAGGTGACAAGAGTTGACGAACGAAATAAAACACAGGGATTCCCCAAGCAATAGAGGAGCAGAGCAATATGTTCCGACTGCCGAGCTGACCCAAGTGCTATGCTATTAAAAAGCGATCTTCAAGTGTTTCCAGGCGCGATATTCAAGTACTACATAATGAATTTTTCAATTATGTTTTGAATTAATGAATTAGTTAACTAACTTAATTTTAATTTACCGTTATGTTATAACCTTAATAAGTAATTAAGCATCAAAATAGAAAGTTCTGTTGCGCGAGGCCCCTGCAAGAGCGAGGCCCCGGGCGGTTGCCCTGTTCGCCACCCCTAAGGCCGCCGCTGACTTTCTGATTGGTGGAAAAAATCCGTAGTCGCTCTATGAAAAACGGAAACCAACGAAGGTATACGTGGAATTTCCGACTGTTGAAAAATGTCGTGGTTGTTTGTTGTTAGACGTTTGGTTTCTTGTGTAATATAATTGTTCTTCCAATTCGATTTATGGATATAGTCCAGTGTTGGATTATAATTTCTTCTTTTTTATACGCCGAAAATGTTTTTAATTACTTTGGTATTAATCTTAATGTTCTTAATGTCACTATTTAGCACTTTGTTTTACTTCTTGATTGTTTTAACTTGTATTTTAAAGTCACTATTTAACACTTATTTTTTTTATACTTTTAAAAACTGTTCACTTTGTTCAAATTGACTGTTCACACTGACTGATATTCTATGTCTGACTTGCAATAATATACTACTCCTCCATTGGAGGAGGACCTCCAACGACCTCTGCTCAAGTCCTTTTATAGGTTTCAAACTCTCCAGAAACTTTGTAAATTTTTAATAAATTAACCATTTTCTAAGAACACTATATGCATCTCTCTCTTTCCTATGTATAACTAGACATACTCACTTCGTCTATTGTCGATCTTTCCAGATCACAATATGGTAAAAATATATCTTTCCCCTTTTTATACATTATATAATCAATTTCGCGAAGTTTCTAGTAGGTTTAAATAACATATTTATGTACAAAATATAATATTGATACATTAAATAATAAAAATTATTTCTTAGTAAAAATTTTCTTACAAATACACAAAATATATAATAAAATAATATAATATAATAAAAGTTATTTGATTAAGTTAATATTAAAAAACTTCTGTTGATATTATACTCATTATACTATTATCGAATAATTAAATGTTACAATATAGTTATTTTGGCTTCACAACAAGTACAGAAAATTGACGTCTATTTGTATATGGTCTAAGGTGCTGGAGCACTGATCGAGTTAATGCCAATAACAGAAACAATTATTAGATGTGATAATTAAGTTGGCATGTCATCAAATATATAATGGGTGTTTATAAAACCCGATTCCATATTTAACGTCACGTTAAATATTTAATGTCATCGATACAAAATTAAAAGTACGTAAGTACGGATATAACAAGGTCACATATTAAACAACCTGGGTTTCGATTCTTGAATCTCGACCGAAATTTTTCAAATTCGTAATTTCTTCTTATTCCACTTATTCTTCACTACGAATCGACATTCGAAATTCAATCGACATTTGATGTCGAAAGATTAAGTAGTAACAACGTATTATTCTGACACGGAATACCATAAACAAGATTCTGTTTACGTCAAGTGTCACATTTATTGTATTAGAAGAAAAAATTATTATTTGGTTTACGGAGAATAGATATAATATAATGAAATTAAAAGACAAAAGACAGTGTGGATCTTCATCAAGTGAAAATCTCATCAATTCAATTAAAAAAAAAATAATGTTTACGCTTCTTTCAATGGATGGTGTTCGCTCTTTCATATAAGGTGTAACCATTTCGATTAACTCGTGGATAACAGCTTTTGTTAATCTGAAATTCTTTTTAAAATTATAATCACTCATGTAAAACGCCTTTACATAGTTTATAATTTGTCTGGGAGCATTATCTTCCAAGTTCTCTATTGCCACTCCTAATGCTTTGTTTGGATTAATTTAGAAATTAACAGTAAACTGTAATACCAACGAAAAAAATAATAATACCAATAACGAACAACTAATGACAGAGACATGACAGAATGAGACTTTATGTCGAATGGTTTTACACATTCGATGCAGTCTCGAACAACAATTGTCGAATTTATCTCGAATTCAACTTTCAAGAATCTCCTTTATACAAAACTATCGACATATTACGTCTTAAGTTGACACTAATATTTCGAATTCGAGATTCAAGAATCGAGTCCCTGTACAGTCGGCTTTTGTCGCAATTTTTAAAACGCCTACATTAAATGGTTTTTGGGGATTAAGTTTATTTACAAGGGTCAGAGGGACAGGCAATTTGTCAATAAAATACCTTATGCTGCAAACATTAAAGATGTGGGCGTGGACAACTGTTTAACTGATTTCAAATTTATTATTATTTAAACCGTGATTGGTTCTACACAATAAATAGACCGTCCTTAAAATTAATTCATTGTAAGCGATTTGAGTTTGAAAATGTATATGCTATTCTGAAGCCGATAGTACGTATGAATTAGGGACTCGTGCCTTAAATCTTGTTCACGCATGATTTATACTTATCTCGGACAATAGCTTTATTTAATATCAAAGGAAATTTTAATTATTGAACACCTACTTGTACATCCAAATCGTCAAAGGTTGGGTACAGGTAACTAAAAACCATTGTCGTATATCGAATTTCGTCTTGTAAATGATCAAAGGTCTTTCTGAAAACGACTAAGGATTTTTTTCAGTTGAAAACAAGATTAAAATGTAGACGCTTACCTATATACTTTTGTACGACGTATTTCATCTTCAAATTCATCACTTTATCAACGTCAGTGATACTCTTAACTAAAAATATACCTCTACCTCTACATTTATTGCCCGGCTTCAAAATCCAAATGTTTTTATAGCCGTCTATCTCGAATTGTGGCCAAAACAATTGCATGTCTTTTAGAGTTGATTTTACGTTAGCTGGAAAATCATAAATCGTTTATTTATAATTCAAGCTTGTTTAAATAAAAAATATTTACCGTAGGTATTTGTTAGCGATTCAGAAAAATCGATGAATAAGCCACCTTGATGAACAATACTGTAATAGTTTGATAAAAATTGATCCCATTCGTGATCCCATATTTGTGGCATTTCTTTGTCAATGTCTAAATGTCTCTGCTTAGCTAAATAATCGTTACATCTGGAACATAAAAATACGATACGGCCAGAAAATCTATTTGACTTATTTCCAAATAATAACGAATGTTGATTATTTTCTGTTTGATTTTACAACTACGGTATTCGCCAAAATAAACAGTAGGTACCGAAATTAAGAGGGTTGTGAAATTGCGCTCGCAAGTCGGATTTATCATACACTGCTCAATAATTGAGGTGAATATTTTTTAAATTTCAGAAAACCGCATACTAAATACTAACATGTTAGTCGCGTAGCTTGTAGTCCATAAATCTATTTACCTGAAAAAAAATGTCGCTACGGCAATTGGAAACAGTGCAACTCGATCAATTAGTACGTTGGATACACGAAAGCTAAGTCAAGAAGTTGCTACACGGTTAAATGTGTCCCAAAGTGTTGTCAGTCCTGCATGGAATCGATATTTGGAAACTGCAGCGTACAGGCATGGAGGACGACGAGAACGAGCTAAAACTCCTGCTCAAGACCGCTTTATAGTTGTAACTGCAAGAAGAAACCGAACATTTACTCCTTCGAGAATTAACAGCTTCTTTAGGCATGCTGCCGGAAGAGTGATGTCCAGTCAAACTGTTCGAAGAAGGTTGCATGCATGTAATTTAAGAGCCAGAATGCGTAGTTCACATCTACGGTTGACTGCGGATCAACGTGTATGCGTGGGCGAGAGAACACAGTCGTTGGAATTTTCAGAATGGATGTACTGGATATTTACGGATAAGTCCAGATTTCGGCTGAATATGAGTGATGGTCGAATATTGGCGTGGAGAGAAAGAGGAACGTTTGATGGCGCCAACCACTCTTTTTGTGGTGGCTCAGTTTGCGTTTGTGGAGGCATATGTGATGATGGCCACACTGATTTAGTGGTGTTAATGAATATAACAATGACGGCTGTACGATATAGGGGCATGGTTATAGGGCCAATAATTGTACCATTTTTTGGTGCAATAGGCGAACAATTTGTCTTTATCGACGATAATGCGCGCCATAAACCATAAGCCATTATCATTAGGTACACACAAGATATTAATTTTCGTGAAAGGACTTTATGACCTGCACAGTAAATGATTTAACATTTTTAAATTTTTTCTGTTTTATTGTAAATGTTTTTTTCTCATGAAAAATTCGTTTATTTTATTTTTTTGGGTGAAAGAATAAATATTAACTTATTTTGTCGAATTTTGATTTATTATTAACCAATGACAAAAGAAAATGACAGATTTTTGTAGCCGGCCACTCACAGTACTGCGAATGTAATTTGATCGTGTGTGGCTGTGCATCCAACGAAGTCGTACGATTTGACCGCAGACACAGAAAAGTCTGACTGCTGCAGTACAACAGCGTCGGTTGGATGAAAATTTTATCCGTGTATGACGGAGTCCGGCTTGTTTTCTCGTGTTTCTTTTCCGAAAAGTTTTTGCGTGAATTTTTCGAAATATACAAAGAACAGGAGTGTCTATGGAGAGTAAAGAGTAATTTATACCACGACCGAAGAAAAGCTATGGACATTTTAATTGAAAAATTTAAAGAAGTTAATAAGGAAGCAAATGAGGATTTTGTGTAAAAAAATTAATAATTTTAGAACCTCTTATAATAGAGAATTAAAATCAACTCGTTTTGATCTGACATGATCGAAAGCAAAGACTATACTGCGACGCAGTATCGTGTGTGTCCTCGTCAAACTTTCAACCAAATTGTACAATCTTGACGTACGATTCTGTCGTACGACGCCGCAGTACCGTGAGTGGCCGGCTTAATATCCACTTCAATTGTTGAGCAGTGTATTTGGGATTATTGTCATTAGTTGTCAACATGACATTACATTCTGGTTAAAATATTTGTCATTATGGTGTTTTCTACAGAAGAAAAAAATTTTTTAGTAGAACATTATTTCCGCTCATACCGTGTTGTAAGGAATAATGACCCATGTTTAAAACAAGTATTAGAAAGAAATCAACAACATTTTAACAAGGCGTCCCTCCCAGTAAAGCTATAATGCTAGCGCACATTAAACAAATTTTAAATACCTCCATTTAGGTAACACTGCAGTTATTTATCCTTTGGAGTTATATAAATATTATATTATATAAGTACAGTATTGTAATATTTTAATGATATATCCTCGGATATATCCTTGTAATTATGCCAGTACGCCTGTTAGGATAAATAAATAAATAAATAAAAAACTTATTTTTAACATTTGCAGCCACCATTGTTTAATTATCTTCAGAAATTAATTCATAAATATATTCGTTACTATTTATTTTGATGGATACTGTATTTGAAGTATTATATAATACAGAATAACTTAAAACTTATACCTTCATCTATTATATCTATAGTAAAGCTGAATCTTAAACTATTCATACTGTGTGAACGTTGCTATTAAACTGCTAGTTCCATCTCTTATAGAGAGCACATAGCTGATCTGAAAAACTCCATATTTAACGGATCTTTAATAACCCAGATATTTTATCTATTTTTTCAATATCTTTATTTTGTTATAAATTTCAATTAATCCAGTAGTTATATTAAGGACAATAAAAAAATAAGGATTAAAGGACAATAAACGTACGTCTAAACCCGTAGTTATCACAATCCAGGTACGTCTTTTGAAAAAATTAACATTATACAGGGTGTCCCATAACTAACGGACAATATAAGAACTGTATCCACTTATAGTCCGGGAGCATTTAAATAACAATTTTCCGCATCGTTCCCCAGAATTTAATCCTTTGGACTTTTATGTATGGGAATATCTAAAATCATTAGTCTACAATAGTGAAATTTATAACCGAAATGTAATCTACAATATGTGTGAAAAAAGTAAGCTTTTTTCCTCTGAACACAGCTATTTAAATTCTTTTTAATTGTAAGACCAGAAAAAATAATATTCTTTTTTTGTTTTTAGGAGAGGATGTAACTTTAAAGTCACTTATTTGAAGGTTCTCGAAGATCTTTATCAAATTTATTAAAGGAAATTGGTTTCAAATGGAAAAAAGATGAACCAAGACGGGGGCTCATGGAGCTTCCTGATATTGCTGTAAAACGGGTTAGATTGTTAAGGAACTACATTAAAGAAAAAGAAGCAGGTCTACAAAAATTTGTTTTTATTGATGAAACATGGATATTTCAATGGTAGCATAAACCATTCATGGCAAAATAATAATAAAAGGAGTGTTAAAACGACTAAAGTTGATGGTAAAAGGTACCTAAACTCTCCGGTTATTTTAGTATAATTAATAGTATATGTCTCTGTACCTATTTACATGGTAATTTTAAATGTTTCTGTTCAACAATAAGTTTTATTTTTCGTGATATATCATACTCCATGCTGGGAATGAAAATGGGTTTATTGACGGTGCGAAAGCAATATTTACCTCAAAAACCAAATTGAGCGATTACCATGGTGAAATGAATCAGGATAATTTTTTAAAGGGGTATGAGAACCAGCTGTTAATTAATCTCACAGAACCCATCATAATTGTTATGGACAATGCTCCATATAACAGTGTTTTACTCCATAAAACACCTAATACAAGTTGGAACAAACCACAAATTAAAGAATGGTTGACTAGTCTAAACCTTGATTTCACATAAAATATGCTAAAAGTTGAAGTTCTGAATATTGTTAATAGGTAAGAAATGAAAGTAATACTTTGAATTTTAAGCTTAACTTTGGAAATTTCCTTGGGATAATCATTTAATTTTAAGAAATAAACCACCAGTCATATATATGGCTGACCATTTAGCCGAGCAATATGGACACAAAGTGCTACGTTTACCCCCATATCATTGTATTTTCAATCCCATAGAACTGATATGGGGTACATCAAAACAATATTATAACAGACACATTGGCAGAGACGGAACCACTAAAACAGACTGTTTAAATATGTGGTCTGAAGCTCTTGAAACGATTACACCAGAAATTTGGAAAAAAACTATCCATCATACTGAAGAGGAAATTTTTAAATGGTTTGATAGAGAGAGATTGTTGGATACACTAGAGATTGCACCTATAATTATAAATCCCAATGAAGAAACTGAAACTAGTAGTGATGAATCTAATTATAGCGAATAAAAGCAAATATTATTATACTCTTTATTTTATTAAACCCATATACCCAAAAGGAAAGAAAGTATAAAAATTATGTTTGATGTCACTTCAAATAAGTTGTTTTGGATAGTTTTATTCGAATCGATCTTTAAAACTTGTAAACTTATAAAAGTCCGGCAACACTGCCTATACGTGTCGACGTAAAATTATGATGACGTGTATCAAATTTTGTTTTGCACCGACTATACAAATAATAAATATAAAGGTTATAAAAGTTACTAAGAAGGATGGAAAATTCAAATATTTTTTTCCGAAAGGAACTACTTGAAAAACGTTCCGGAACTAAGACAAGCAAAAAGATTTTTACAACCAATACACAAAAAAACGCTACAAAAACGAGAGTATAAAATGAGTGAATTTCTCACTGGGCACTGCTCGTACCAATTGATACCTTTTTAATCTTAAATCTGTAAGACCCATTAAACATAGAGTTTTTGATATCTGCAGTTATCGTATGTACCGATAAACACCCTGTATAAATATTGCCATAATAGCAGCGCCATCTCAAATACTTTTCGATTGTTGTCAATTTTGTAAATAAAAGGATAATAGCGACAAATAAATACCTATCTATAGCGAATTGTAGAGTCGCATATGGTACTTTTCCTTCGGCAGATTGAATATCGTGTTTATCGCCGTTTTCGTAAGTTTTTACGAACCATTGTAACAGACCCATACAAGACGTCGTTCTAAAATCATCGACAAAGAAATTGTAATGATCTGGAAATCCTAAAAACGATCAATATCCATAATGCGCTCGATTTTATACAAAAACTACCTAAAAATTAAAAGTATTGTCCATATAGACTTACCTAGAACGTAAGTTCTCGGAAAATTAACATTGGCCACTCCGGCTTCGTTGTACCAATAGGCTTGTTGTAGCAAAAGCGCTAAACCTTCTTTGGAAGCGTATAACGATCTGTTAAACCTGTTTATTAATTTAAATGAATTCGATCGGTGTTGTAAGTCGCACTGGTCTTTCTTCATGCTCCAATAAAAATCCACGTCATAATTTTGCAACATTCTTGATATTATCTGAAATATTTTAATCGCTATAGATTAGTAGTTTACAATTTTTAAATAAAAATCGATCACCATAAGGGCCGAAAACACTGCGCGTCATAATACCCGAAGTACACGCGCCCGTACGCTAGGGTTGCCATACGTCCCTTACACCGGAACATGTTTTGAAAGTCCCGGTTTATAGTTTAAGCACAAAAATGTCACGGTTTTAAATTTAATGTTATATTTTTTACAAATAGTATTACACAACTTTCGAAATTAGAGTGACCACTAGACTAACTTTAAATTCTTTCTAACTTTGCTAAAAAAAATTTAACTGTACCTCACCACTTTCAAATACCACGAGCCGCCACTGTCTACGAGAGCGTCCAGAGCCCCTTGCTCTTTGCGTACGGCCTTCTCGAAGCCATTCCTTACAACACTTAACCACGGTGTCTACACTTCTTTGCACTCTAACTGCAATTTCCCGAAAAGAAAATTCAGCTCCCCGAAGTCCCACTATACGACCCCTATCAAACTCACTAAGTTGACGAAATCGTACAGGTCTCCGTACCCTAGGCATCGTAACCAATCGTAAAGAATTTCAAGAACCAAAATCCGCAAAATTTGGATCTTTACTACGGCTACAATATTCATTTTTGGATTGTTAGTGAATTTAAAAAAAAAGCAGTATAAAAACCGGAATCTTCAACTGACAAGACTGAAAATTTTATCAATTGTTTGTTTCAGTATAATAAATAAATTCACCAAATTTTATTAAAATAAAATCATTTATGTCTAGTATATTAATACCTCCGTTTTTTAAATCGGAGGAAATGCTGTTCAAATTAATAGTATACTCGGAAGTCAATGAGGCTGCACTTACATTAATGGCAGTTCCAATAATGTTTAAAACATTCTTCATATTGCTCTCTTCTACGTAACCAATCGCCACAGCTGCCGATTCCCATCCTACTTGTCATTGGATTTGATGAAATGTCATGCCACTATTTGCCATAATGGTAGCGGATGTACATCGAAACGCATGTCCTGTGTATTTCTCAGGATCGTCTAATTTAAGATAGGGTCCGATTTGTAAGGGGCATGATCCAAATGTGTTAATACCAACTACTTGATTTGGGCACTTACTCTTATTATACCGTAAAAAACCCTGTCTGTACTCACATTTTTGGGGTCGCAATGATAAATACTGCTTCATCCAAAGACATATAAAATACAATAGACAGAGCTGTTTACAAAATGTGTATTTGCCAACATTAATTCTTACTTACTACTAATTATTTTGGTAGTAACGCGTAAGCGTAATTCGCACAATTCACATCTTCTGCAAGAGCCAAAGATTCCGCAAATGGCTACCACCTTCAAAAATAAGTACGTAATGTCCGGTGCTTCCGTGAAAAACTCATTCTACACTACAAAACCTCCAGAAAGGTAATCCATATAAAAATAATATGAGACTCAAACAGAGAAAAGTAGGTTGTTAACGCAATAGAAGAAGTTAGCTCTTTAGAAACAGGTTTTATGGCAAAACACGCAGAAGATAATTTTTTTTAATATGTCAATATGAGTGGACCTCTTAAGGGAGTCAATATAAATTCCCAAAAACTTAAGGCTGTTCTACAGCTTTTCCGTCTAGCGAAGTTGAGAGGTCCCTCATCTGTCCCATAAAATATCTCTGCACGTAACACTCGCTTAGTACCTACTTAAAATTTAACGTCAAATACTTCTCTCTTATTTCAACGCTCAATGAGATTCGTCTCGCACGTCTTGCGCAACAAGGACTGTCCCCAAATGTGTTATTTTGTTGATACGAGTGTAATGTCACTTTTCTTCAAATTAAATATTACAAGAAAAATAACTTTAGCATGTTTTTGTAGAAATGGGAATACGACGTCAACTATATCATGAAATCTTTGACTTTTAGATTACATGAATATTAAAATTACAATTTAGGGACCGAAAATCTTTTAACAATGCTAAGAATACCAAACTCAAAGAGGACTGGGACACATATAAGTCCCACCTCAAAGAGTATAAAAAAGTCATTAGACAAAATTAGAGAAGAGCCTGGAAAACCTACTGTGTAGAAATTGAATTTCCACAAGCAGCCAGACTCCATAGAGCTCTCTCGAAAGACCCGTACCGTAACATTGGCATACTAACCAAAAAAGATGGCACAACCTGAACGAAAGCCTGGAACTGCTAATAACGCTCCTTCCCGACTCCAGATTTGAAAATATGGCTACCTCGAGGGACAAGGAACAACACTATCCTACGTACGACGACTGGAGAATAGCAAACCAGATTGTCGACGAAGACCAATTAAGCTGGCCCATTCTGAGCTTCTCCCCCTTTAAATCACCAGGAACTGACGGCATTTATCCAGCCCTACTACAATGGGGCCTGGAGGTGTTGATGCCGCACCTGGTGGGAATCCTCAGATCCTCCTTGGCACTGAGGTACATTCCTAAAGGTTGAAGAGAAGTCAAGGTGGTCTTTATACCAAAACCAGGAAGATTGGACCATTCCATCCCAAAGGCATACAGACCCATCAGTCTCACATCGTTCACAATGAAAACTTTGGAGAAACTATGTGAAAGGTACATAAGAGATGTATTGATTACGCGTAATCCACTACATCCTAATCAGCATGCATACACCCCAGGGAAATCTACAGATTCGGCCCTCCACCTTGTGGCGGGCCGCATCGAAAGATCACTGGACAAGAAAGAGTCCACCTTGGGCGTATTTATAGATATCGAAGGTGCGTTTGGCAAAACCACCTTCCCCAAAATAACCAATACTATTACTGAAAGGGACATTTCCCAGACAGTAAATGGATGGATATACAACATGCTCTCCCAGAGAGCAATAATAATTAGCGTGGAAGATGTCACTATAAGAGCCCTGGTTGTCAAGGGATGTCCACAGGGAGGGGTGCTCTCAGCTCTACTGTGGAACTTGGTCTTAGACTCCTTATCCAACCACCTAAGCAGTGAGAACTTCTACACTATTGCTTATGCAGATGACCTAGTGATTCTGCAAACATGAAGGTTTGAGGAAACACTAGAAAGCTGGTGCAAGGATCACTCATTGTCATTAAACCCACAAAAGACAGAGATGGTCCTTTTCACAAGGAAAAGGAGGCTTGTAAACCTTCGGGCTCCAAAACTCCTAAAAACTGAATTAAACTTCTCTGCAGAGGTGAAATATCTAGGGATCACCTTTGACCGCAAGTTAACATGGAACTCTCATCTAGAAAATAGAGTCAAAAAAGCATATATTGCCTATGAACAGTGTAGAAGAACCATTGGTCGTACCTGGGGATTGTCACCAAGGGTCACGGAGTGGATCTACACTTCAATCATAAGACCTATGTTAACCTACGGCGCGATTGCCTGGGGAGTAAAAACAAACCAGCTGACAGTCGTCCGCAAACTTGACCATTTACAAAGAACAGCATTCCTTAACATAACAGGAAGCATGAGAACTACACCAACTAGAGCGATGGAGGTGATCCTCGGTCTCACCTAACTTGATATATGTATATATATCAAGGAGGTGGTTTTGATGACCATGCTACGGCTCCGCTCTACCGGTACACAACTTGAAGTAGAATCTGGTGAGTCGAGGTGTGGTTTGTGCCGCGAAGCTATAAACGAGCTTCCAATGCTACAAGCAAATATAGAATCGATTTCACCAAGATATGTCTTTCACAGGCCCTACAAGATAATCATTGATGACAAAGCTCAAAATGCATTGGCGACAGGTACTATATGTATCTTCACCGATGGATCTAAGACAAAAGAAGGTTTAGGATGTGGAATTTACTCCAGATCCCTAAACCTAAATATAAAATGGGCAATGGGTTGTAATGCAAGTATAGCTCAGACAGAGCTAACTACCGTCTCCATAGCCGCAAAAGAGATTACCATAAGAGAAATCACTGGCAAAAACATCCGTATCCTTACGGACAGCAGACCAGTACTATTAGCCCTGAATAGGCCACGGATCACAACAGGTCTAGTATTAGAATGTCACATGGCACTTACGGAAGCCTGCAACAATCATGTGGTTACTCTAGGCTGGATAAAAGGTCATGGAATTTCAAAAGGCAGCCGCATAGCTGGCTAGAAAAGCTGCCTGCCAAAGGCTCTTGGGACCCGGTAGTCTTGTCAGCTTGCCGGCATCAGCGGTGGTTGACCTAGTAAAGGAACGCTCCCTTGACAAATTCAGGAGAAGATGGGACGAAGAAAAAGGTTGCATACTATCTAAGGAACTTCTGAAGTATCCGAATAGCGGAGCAGCCAAGAAATACGTGGACATGACCAGAAAGGACCTGCGGTTGGTCACAGGTATACTTGCTGGCCATTGTCATTTACGAAAACATCTGAACAGGTTGGGTTTATCTGACAGCCCACTATGTAGAGGATGTGAACAAGAGGATGACAGTTGAGCATGTTCTTTGTGATTGTCCGGCACTCTCTCTAATAAGACTTTCTGTATTCGGCTAACTGGCTAACTGGCTAACACATGCCAATTTGAGGGAGCTGCCTACATGCGACGTTATCCCCTACTTTAAACAGGTAGGATGGTTGACAAGCCTATAGGTTAGGCTCAATCTCAGAAGGAAGCACAATGGGCCAAATGTGGCCTAAGTGTAGAGGGGCAACCCACCCTTCCAGAATTACAGATACAGATACAGATAGGGACCAAAAAAGTGACAAATGGAGTAGGAATGAGATAGCAGCTAATAAAACACTAGTACTAAAATGACTAAACAAAAATAAACAAACAATACCTCTTCTCATCACTAAAACCCGGGAGTCAAGCTCGTAAAACATTCCTTAAAATCAAGGTTACTCTTAGATACCATATGATATGTCAGGGGTATGTCACTTGTGTAAGTTTAAAAAATAAAAATAATTAACAGAGAAAAATAATAACCATAAAAATCATGAACAAAGCCTTTGTAAACCAGATTGTATATAGTAACATACAGTGTGGAAACCACTTATGGAATAAAATTATTTGTGGGATTAGTTTAGAAAATTATAAAAAACGCTGGAACCCGTCAACTTTGAAATTCAAATGTGAGCTGGCATCGTCCATGATCTATATTTTTAATGAAACACCCTTTATATTTTTATGATTTTAAAAACTCCTTAACAATACGATCTCAACGAAATATACCATGTATGATCTATTATGAATTGTACAGGGTGAAATTTTGAGATTATTTATAATTTTGTTCAAGATAGTAAATACATAAAATACTTGATGTAATTGATTTGACGGATCCCAGCGTGTTTTATAATCTTCTAAACTAACCCCACAAATATTTTTATTCCATAAGAAGTTTCCACACTGTAGATGTTGAAGATTTCCTTCTATTTACTGCTTTACAGAAAGCAGTCAGAAAGCAGAAGAGAGAAAAGTACTTGATTCTACAATTAAATTTAATTTATTATCAGTGTAGAGCAATAATTGTAGCTTCTTATTTTGTTTTTAAAAATAAGACATTATTGAACTCAAAGTTTTGCAAATACCTAACAGGATTGAAACTAGATTTTTAAAAATTGATATTTGCAAATTGACAGAATTAAATATTGGTTTTTATTTTTTTTATAAACTACCATACTAATTTAAAACTTACAGATTGTTTGGACTTTATTTTTGAATACCTCTGCTAAAAATTAAATAATTTAAGTTTACCCATTTCATTTGAGAAACCCCCTTACCTAAAGGAAATGTCACCAATGAGTTTTAATTAATAATGAATTTATTATTTTATTTTTAATAATTAATTCTTTTAATTTTCAAATTTTCTGGTCACCCTCTTTACTATTTTATATGATAAAATAGGTTCCTAGAGTTATATAAATTTATTAAAGTTATTTCATTAATTTTTACTTCGTTTTAAAACTTTTAAACTCTTTAAAGGAACTTTTAATATTTTGTTAATAGTTGACATTTATTTTATATATATTTATAATTTTTGTTTCAATCAGTTGTTACTCCTTTTCTCTATTTTTTGATTTTTGGTAAAAATTCGTTTAGCTCTTTTTTTTAATCTTAAAAGATATTAAAAAGTATTGAAATAATAAAAGTTTCACTCAATAATATTATTTTCTCGAAATAATTTCTCTTAAAACTCGATTAAGTTTTAATTTTAGGAAAAAATTGTAAATAGAAAAAAATAGAATAAAAATAAGACACAATCTGTTAGTTTCCAAATTTTGATTTTTAATTGACAAAATTAAATATTAGTTTTAATTTTTTTTTAAACAGAAACCTAATATAAAAATCTAAAACATTCAGATTGTTCGAAGTGTTCTTTTGAATGTCTCTGCAAAAATGAAACGATTTTATTCATAAATACCCGAGATATTAGGGAAACGCTAAAAGAGTGCACCGATAAAACAGCCTTAATTTAATTTTTAATGGCATTAATGTGCTATTTAAAGTAAAGGGTTGTAAGTTAAATTTGTAAGAGAGAGCAATATTTTTCTCGAGATTGAAACAGAGTTTATTAGAATCGGTCCAGGATTTAATAGTAAGATCTCTGCATATTGCAGAATGTAATGTTTTCATATCTGAATTACTGCTGGTTACACTCGTATCATCTGCAAATAGAGTAATCTTGTCATCAATATTTATGTCAGTGATGGCATTATAACGCGAAAAGAATTGGACCCAAAACCAAGCCTTGATGTACACCACTATCAACCACCAGATATTCAGAATGTTTACCATTTATGTACACCAGTGGTCTCCTATTTGTGAGATAGGAACTAATCCTTTCCAAAGAAAGACCACGGATGTCCTAAATTTGAGTTTTTTTATCAACATTTTTCAAAATTTTTTCAAAACATTAAACAACAGGGTTTGGAGAGAGAGAAAAATGGGGTAAAATTAATTGTATGCGCGAATGACTTAAATTATGGTGGAAGAAGAGACCAATTGGGGTATAGTCAGCAAGGTTAACCAAGAGCTTGAAGCAGCCACCAAATTGATCGAAGAAAACGACCTGGAATCAGCCCTCCATAAAACGGAGGCAATTATACCGAGTGACTGGAAGAACATCAAATTTAAGATCAGAGGCATAGAAGTTATTCCACAGAAAACGGTCAAATATCATATTGGACGACAGGATGAGATTTATGAGAAACATAGAAGCGGCCGTAAGGAAAGCTGAGGGTAGAACGTCGCTTATAAAAAAAATTATGCCCAATATAGGGGGTCCCGGATTGCAAAAAATGAAGCTTCTGCTGGAGACAATACACTTTGGACACCGACATAGTGCAAAGCTTTAAAGATGAGGAAGTATCGGGTGTTAAAAGCATAAAGGACAGCATTGTCAAAAATGTGTACCACCCACAGGATTGCATCTCCAATATCGCCCCTGGTAATTGCAGGGGTAGTCGCAGAGGATATACCGGCTGAAGCAAGGGTAAGGATATATATGAAAGAAGTAACGAAGCAGATAGAACATTAAGAGAAGAAGGGAGGAGTGGATGACCCCCAGGCGTCTTGTTGAAGATTTCCCTCCTGCCAAAAAAAGATCACTGAACCACAAGGGAACCACAATATAAATCCCCCCAACTTCAAGATGAAATATCACAATCCAAGGAATGCATGGTTACAGGGGGTAATCCAACAGCTTGAAGCATCTGTTTAAAGTAGTCTTCTAGGACTCTATAGGAGGCGACCTACATTTCCCTAGCTTCTCGTGGGTCACATATGAACCAATAACTTAAAAACGGCTAAATTGTCTATAAATAAGCATACAGAGCAGCTCTGCTGCTTGAAAGAAATGTTAAATTCATACCTGTTTCAGAATTCATTACGGCAGTTTTGTCAGCTGCCATAGTGAAAGTGTCAACAGCAGGCAAAAGTAGAACAAATAGAATTAAATGGACAAGACAAAGCCTTTTGTAAGATATCTCTCTAAAAAGAACTCCTAAAATCTGCTGAGCAGACAGGGCATACGAATGATAGGACTACCGACTGGACTGGTCAC